>JAQBSW010003086.1:0-89772 GCA_029291075.1 Eudiplozoon nipponicum
ATAATAACACATTTGTATCGACTGCCTAGTCAAACTCAACTGACCCACTGTCCTAGAGAACTCTGTCACCTGCATAATGAACATCTAAATGATTTTCGTTCATAATATTGTCTTTTAAAATACTAAACAAAAATAGGGAAAGTGGACAATCTTGACGAACATCATTGCTGATAGTAAAGTTGTTAATTAATTGGTTGGAGACCTTAATGCGACCAGAAGCGTTTATGTAGACAGCGCGTATAATATTTAGAAATTCGGTGGGCGCATCAATTTTCCGCAAAATATCAAATAGAATATCGCGATCCATTGCGTCAAATGCACACTTAAAGTCTAGAAAGATAGCTATTGTGGGACGGCGAGATACATATCGTTGTGCAAGAACTTGCCTTAAGGTGAAAATATTATCTATGCAACCTCGTCCTGATCGGAATCCAGCTTGCCTTTCACTAATATGACATTCACGCAAAGTGTTAATCGGAGAAAATTACCTAGATACGATTGAAGTCAATCTTATACTATGATGGTTATCACAAAAATTTTGGATTCACTCCAAGCAAGCAGCATACCTAGAGTTAGTTAGCTTTCAATATCGCTAAATCCCAATATCTTCAACTTCCATGATATAAATTCCGGAGCCATAAAGTACATACATTTGTCAGTATAAACTAAGAATCGCATAGTGTAGAAAAGGAAATTTATCCAGTAGACCGGATTCGTCCTTATTGGGAACTCATCACGTACTAGCCAGAATTTGCCGCGGAGAAGGCTCGAACCTGGCACCTCTGCTTCAGAATCTGGTGCTCTAACCACTGAGCCACCCTGTACCGTCCTATTATCCCACATTCCTCACCCAAATATATAGTTGTTAAAGGGCGTAATACCGGCTCCTACTAATGAGTCGCCAGTAAGCACGAAACGAATTTGCATGAGATTATACTTTCCATTCATGCTGCCTTTGGTTTATCCTTCTGGTCACAACTGAACTAATTTGTTACTAGGTTCGCAACACCTAATACATACTTGCATATATATTAAGTCTTCGCAACAAACAGTATTTAACTGTAATATATTGAATTGAATGATATCATGCTTACCGCGAAATGTGATAACTGATATCGATGAAGGCCAGAGTGTATGGTTTAACTGGAGTAACAGGTGTTCGGAAATTGTTGTAATTCTCAATTTGGGTGAACTTTAGCATAAATTTATATCCATCAGGTTGGTATCATGTACCGACTCGGAAACCATAGTGTTATTATCCGGTACTCATCGATTTCAAAAAAAGGTATCAGTTACTAACACAATGGCCATAGTGTTAGTATCCTTTACAGACTCAGTATATATATTATATAGTGTGAGTTAGCACTGAAGTCGAATTGTCGTTGACTTTAGATGATGTTAACTTCACTATTACAGGTTTACACATTCGTCTAGGAGATTGTACCGTCCTATTATTCCACATTCTTCTACCGAATATATAGTGGTTAAAGGGCGTAATACCGGCCCCTACTGATGAGTCGCCAGTAAGCACGAAACGAATGTGCATGAGATTATACTTTCCGTTCATGCTGTCTTTGTTTTATCCTTCAAGTCACAACTGAACTAATTTGTTACTAGGTGCACAACACGTAATACATAATTGCATATATATTAGTTCTTCGCCACAAAAACTATCTAACTGTTGATTTGAACAACAAAGAAAACAATTCTCTCATTGACGTATTCATGCTTTAACATAATTCAAATGGCAGCTTACGGGAAATACGCTGCTGAAGGAAGTAAAAGAACTTCGGAATAGTCATAGCTTTTATAAAAACTAATAAATATATATTAAATATGATATAAAGGACAAACATGCAAAATGTTTACTTGTAATTTTATCTAAACTTTACAAACAAAAATAATGTCCATCTGTTTCTTTTTAAAGATGGTACCTTTTATTTATGCATCTTTTTTGTATGCAAATTATTATGTATAAAAAGTGAGTATGCTACAAATTTGCATTGTTTTGCATCAAATTTTGACCACATAAAATATGGTAATACGCCTTGTTATACATGTACATTCTCTTATATATCATTTAATATCTTGTACATTCGCTATCATATTTGGCTTCTTTTTAAATTTACTGCAAGATAATTTATTACATGTCTCAGATGTAACATTGAATTTGAACAACTCTTCGAACGAGACCATGGCCCAACAGGGCTCGTACAGGCAAAACCAGCCAAAGAAAGATAAATATTAGTTATAATTTGCTTTCGGTTAAGTTCAATTAAAAGTTAACAATACATTACCTATTATCGCGATCTTTCAAAAAAATCATATAACTGCTCAACAATTTAATAGAAATGGCAAGCAGACTAGCAATTTCCAACAACCAATAACAAATAATTCACGTAGATTTTATTAAAATAAAAATATACATAAACAATTAACTCCGTGTTGCTCACATAGGTGTATCTACTAATATGTATGGCTAAAACATCAACCAGCATACCAATTTGTTTCAACTGCATAGACTCTCAAAGAGTACAATCCAAACATTATTGAGGACACTGTTTACTACGACTGAAGCCCTCTTCCAAGAAAATCGAGAAACGCAGAATAAATTCTACGTTCTAGGTTAAATGAATGCTCCAACATATTGCCTTAGAGACGGAATTTTATTAACGAGGCAGATACACTTAAGACACAGGGCGCAACAGTAATGTAAAACGTCTCTTTGGTAGCTTCGTAGACCATAAGCTACTTGAAGAACATAATTTCAAGCAAAATGTAAAGTTTAACACCATAAGTCTTCCGGTAAAATATAGGCTCAATTAAAAAGAATAACGATTTGTTATAATTCATATTGATGTAATCCGAGCAACCGTTCATTCGAATAAAACGCTCTTTCGTTGTATATTTACACTTAAACTTAAATTTAAGTTTTGGTCTACATTGAATTAACGTGAAATTCTACAAACAACAGCGGCTTTATTCCAAGCTGCGCACTATCTTCAATTTTTTTCAAACTCGTAGCAGATCACACTTAGAACCGTAATCTTCTTTATGTTCCTTATGATTTCAACTATGTTCCCTCGGGCAACCTTGAAAACTCAAAGAAATATCCCTTTTATAAGACAATTCATTTTTCTACTTAGTGAACTATTTACAAATGAGGAACAACAGTTCGTTCCTGCGGCACTAAAGTTGAGCTCCCAAAATGACAGTTAATGCCACATGATAACGTATTATTCACGCTAGCTCTGTGGCTTCAAGAGTATGATTTCGAAGTAGTTGAATGATTCACCTATCGTTGTTATTCAACCAATAACTTAAGCCAATCGCAATATAACGTGAATAAGGCAATCTCATTTACTAACTAAACCTGAATCGTAAAGATCCAGTGTAAAGCGCATCTACATGCACAGCAATGTTATATACTAGTTAAAATTGAATCTTAAAATTTGGCTATCTTAAGCACTTCCAGAGATTTTAGCCCAATTATATAAGAAGCATTGAAGTAAATTTGTTTTAATGTATAATCAACGCTAAACTCCTTATGAGTGTTTGTGGATTAAATTATTATTTCTTCGCTAATACAGGGAATAAGGCTTCATCTATTCCAAGATAATTATATGCATACAGATTCATTACCCGGTACAGCGATGGCTACTCAGCTAGCACTAGTTTTGTGGGAGATGCGAAGCTGACAGATTGTGACACGAAAAAAGCACAAGGGTTCCGCAAACAGCTAGTTAGGTAGTAAAGAATAGTGTTATCCTCAAGGTTGGGTTCGACGCGCTCATTCCTTCAATTTGTATGAAAAAACATCATACTCCACAGAGTAATGCTCAGAAACATAGTCGTTGCAGATTTCTTGAAGAATGATCTTTTTCACCATCTTCAACTTTATTTGCATAGTCAACACCAGGGAAATCTCACTTTATGACAGAAACGAGTGGAAAACTATTAGGAAGCTTCATTTCTGAAGCCATCTCGTATGGTAGTTTACCCGGCCTAACACATAGGTTTCTAGAGTATCTAGGTAAGCTTGATTTTTGTTGCCTATCAAAGAGTTTAAATCCAAGCTAGATCAATCCCAATTTCAATTTTTAATCTACTTTTGTTGGAGTGAAATTGAATATTTTCAAGGTTGTGCTGTAGTTAATCATTCGTATAGAAAGCCGAAGTAATTATGTCATTGATGATGATGATGATGATGATGATGATGGTGATGATGGTGATGATGGTGATGATGGTGATGATGGTGATGATGGTGATGATGGTGATGATGGTGATGATGGTGATGATGGTGATGATGGTGATGATGGTGATGATGGTGATGATGGTGATGATGGTGATGATGGTGATGATGGTGATGATGGTGATGATGGTGATGATGGTGATGATGGTGATGATGGTGAAGATGGTGATGATGGTGATGATGGTGATGATGGTGATGATGGTGATGATGGTGATGATGGTGATGATGGTGATGATGGTGATGATGGTGATGATGGTGATGATGATGATGATGATGATGATGATGATGATGATGATGATGATGATGATGATGATGATGATGATGATGATGATGATGATGATGATGATGATGATGATGATGATGATGATGATGATGATGATGATGATGATGATGATGATGATGATGATGATGATGATGATGATGATGATGATGATGATGATGATGATGATGATGATGATGATGATGATGATGATGATGATGATGATGATGATATATTATAAACATGTATATGTCAAATTATTCTCGATGTTTGCATTTCGATAAATATCAATCAAATAGCTCATTTTTCTTTCAAATTTTCAGGACTAGCAAATCGTGTGTTTAAAATAAAAATTTTTTAAACGTTGTGATTTCAAATGTTTTAGTTTTCGTCCATATCCAATCAACAAACTTTATTCCTTAATTAATTATAAAGAGCAAAAAAATATTGTTAACTAACTCTTTCTTTTTCAGCGAAAGAGTTATCACACATTCACTAGAAATGTAACTTGTTCTTTATTAAATAATATTTCGATCGAAACGGCGGTCGTCTTTCTCAAAATCCACGTTTCTTATTTCAACAACGCACATAGTACTACACCACCAACCAACACAACACCTAAATGCAAATTCGTTTATAAATTATTTACGCTATTATTTATAGCAGTCAATGTAAATCGCTTTTGCTCTATTGTTAGCTTGTGTGTGTACATTATTAAGCCAAATATTGTACATACATACATACTAAACAGCTTTCATATATACATGATCGGCAAATATTTTTTATTCCCTGCATTAAAGATATAACTTACATAATTTAGTAATACTTTATCATTGTTAATAGGATCTTTCATTTCTGATGTAATATTTATCATACACTTATTATCACACAAAATTTATTCTTATCACTTATTGATTAACATTTCGTTCCACACAGCGGTCGTGTTTTTCAAAATCCGCGCTCAGTAATTGAACAACACATCAAATTCTACACCACCAACTTACACAGAGTCTGAATTATAATTCGTTTATAAAAACATACTATTTCATTTGTCCAAAAATGAAAACCATAATTGCTATATTGTTAACCTGTAAGCATATATTTTTAGACAAATACCTTGCATAAGCATACAAAACAGCCTCTGTGCGTACATGGCAGACATACTATTCTATATCACATACATTAAACCTATGCTTTACATAATTTATAATACTTTAGTATTGTTAAGAGACGCTTTATTTTCCGATGAAAGAGTTATCACACACACCAAAAATTCTTCTTAATATTTGTTTATTGATATTTCGATTGACTCGGTGGTCGTCTTCCTCACAATCCGTACTCCCTATTTCAATAGCGCATCAAGTTCTGCACAACCAACTTACACAAAGTCGTACCAGTTGTAATTTACATTTATTGTACATGTTGCGAAGTGGAATGGTCAGTGCGCCATAACTTTTCTCAGTCAATTTTTAACTGTTATTTAAGCCACTAGAGAAAGAGTTTATTAGCAATGGATTAAACCACTCGGCGCTAATATCATTCAAATATAATATAATAGTAGTCCGTGTGAATAATTATCCTTTATTAAACATGAAATATAGATTACATGTAAAGGAGTAAAATTAACTCACAAAGTAATAGGCCGCACTTCATGCAAGATACTAATTTATCAAGCTGTTATCAGACCTAACGATACCAAATGTATCTCCGATAAGATTCAATTTTAAAAGTCAATAAACTAAATCCTAGATTATATAAATTTAAAGATGAATTAATTCTATTGAATAGGAAGGAATTTCCACAGGGGAGCATAGTTAAAAACAAAGACAGGTGAGATTAAGACCAAATTAGAAGGAAATAATGGTTTAATGAAGAAGAAAAAACCGAAAATCGTAAATGCAATTTACCTAAAGCGAATTAATAGAAAACTGTATGCGTGCAAACTAAAAATTGAGCATTTATTGTTTACGTTGATGGACAAATGTAAACGTAAATAATTTTTATACGAATTCTCATTTAGATACAGTGTTAGTTGGTTGTGTTGAATTTGCTGTGTTATTGAAGTAATGAGCACCGATTTCGGCAAAGACTACCGCTGTGTCAATCGAAATATCAATCAATAAATATAAAGAAGAATTATGGACGAGTTTGTGATAACTGTTTAATCGGAAAAGAAAGTGTCTATTAACATTTGACCAATATCATCTGGCGCAAAATGTTTTTTTTAAATGTATCTGTAATATTTTATTGTGCATGGATTATTCAGTATTTCAACAAATAACACAAATATAAACTACAATTGATACAGCAAGACGAAAATAATTCGTTCATCGATTGATGTATTTTGAATAATACAGTACCTGTATGCTTTAGAATAAAAATGCCTTTTGAGTTAAAAGCTATTGATAAATCTTTTGAATATGTGTTATATCTTAACATAAAGAAAACTGTAGTAGTAGATTAAAAGAAATATAAATTCCGAATTAATAAAAGATAAAATGTTTATATGATCTTATTTGATTTCAATTTTGTGATAAGGAAGATTTAGATTGCATTTAAAATCTCACTGATGCTGCTCAGAACAATGAATTAATTAATATCATAAATAGAACCTAAAAGAAAATTAATTCATCCACAGATTATTAAACCAGATTTTAAAAAATGAAAGATAATTCAAACCAGAGTAAATGAATTTATTATCTGGCATCAACTAATCTTAATGCTAATCAATTATAATTGCGTAATCATTGATCTCGTACGACCTCTCCAGCTGAATATTCTTCAAATAATGAAATTATGATCTAAACCATTAAAATGGTACAATTTCTTCCGGACAAAGACAATATTTACTTCGAAATTGACAAAGAGACTTTGTTAGTAGGACGTAAGGTTTTTAAACGTAAAATACTGAGATTAGAGAACCAATACATGATTTAGAACCTAATGATGTAATTTAACTGAAAACTGATAAAGAAAAGGGCCAAATAATCCTTGTGAGTAAAAGGGATTATAATGAAAGGATGTATGAGTAATTTATTAAGGATGATGTTTACAACGATCGAATAACGGGCGAAATTAAACTATTAATTGAAATAGTGAATGAAAATGAAGAGTTTGACTATGTGCATGGCAACACACTTATACAACGGGATACAATCCCGCCGAGGGCATATGGCTTAGTAAAGGCTCATTATTAAATTCACCGATATTTTTTGGGTCGTTTATGCGGATTAACTTGGAATTAACTATAATTTTGTCGTCCAGCCTAGACTTATTTATCACTAACTCCGCCACCAGAGTGGCAATTTGTGCAGACAATACTCTTACTATCTTTTCAAATCCGTTATAAGCCATTTTGCTCAACACAAATGCTTTATTTTTAAACAATTATTCCTAGGAGTTCGCTCGTATAAAGCCCGTCCATTTAGGAAAACCAAATACAATATTTGTTACTTCATATTCACTTCTGCGGCTCGAATGCTGCTTCCATCATTGTCCTTGACTGCTTCATCTTAATTCTTGCACTTCCGAAAAAACTATTTGTTGTATTCACGTCAGCATTCCTATTGGACAACCGCTATCCTTTCCAGTGGCTAATTTCGTTATGCACTATTTGGATTCAACCATTCTAAAAACGACACCTTTATAACCGTCATTTTATATTCATATTTGGAATAAAAGATTATATATATATTTTTTAATTTATTTATATGGAAACATTATGTAGATGAATTAAATAAATATGTTGAACTGGCTAATAAAGTGAGTCATTTGAAATTTATGCAAGAAAGAGAGATATATGGGGTATGGCTATTTTTATATGGCAAATTGTTAATGAACTGCGAAGCCCTTGAAAGAGATTTATTCAGAAAAGTACGACAGTTCCAATCATAAATAGGAAGACATAAGAAACCAGTCAGGCTTTGATGACAAGATTTAGAAACTGCAAATGCATAAAACATTGTCGAATAGTATAACCTCATCAAATATTTTTATTTGCAAAACGATATATACAAAAACAGTGATAAATTAAACACGTTTGACAAAATTTAGCACAATAAAACTACAACTAGTTTCTATATGAAATTCTTTCACTCTACGTCAATTAAGGTTATCTAATCAAAGAGGAGTCTTAAATAAAAGTACTCACACTATATATATATTTGATTATGTGAGTGGCAACAAATCTGACTCGGTTTTACTTCTATTTCTTGTTTTGGCTGATTAGTAAGTGTGTATGCGTTTGTGTCTTTGTGTGTGCCTATTCATATGTAAAGATCTTACTCGCCGTATTGAAAAGTGATATCTGAGGTCTGATCATTCTTGTATTGATGGCTTGATATTTAACCAGTTTTTCGTATTGTTGGCTGTTACGTGTACGAATTTTGTTTTTTCGATTGTAGTTATTCGTTTTACTTTGTTGCACAATTTTGTTTTCTACACTTGGTAACAGCGCAGTTGCAGATCTCAGTTTTGAATGCTCATATTGTTTCGAAATTTTTGTCTCCCTATGTGTAGTTGCTTTTTCCTATTCAGTTTGTTGCTAATCCGATCGAATGTTTGTTGAGCCTGGTCAAATAGATGTTTGGTCTTGCCTGAATGCTAGTAAATTGTTGTCGGACTATGTGATTCGTAGCCAGTCGATTAGAATTTCATGCTGATGAAACTTTTGAATATATAGGCTAGTTGTTTTTGTTGTTTTATATAAAGGGCTTCATAAATATATAATAATTTTTCTGATTTTGTTTTATGTAGAATTGAGAAATTGGTCAAATTGACTGGGTGCCCAGAAATAGCTGATTTTCCTGACGGTGCCAAGCCTTTTTTAAATCAATTTCTGTGATAAATGTTAATCAATTGCTTCTTCGTACGTCCAATATATGTGCTACCGCACATATATGAGAATTTGTAGACTATGAATGATTTAGAGAGAGTTGTCAATTGATCTTTGGCATCCAACCTCATGATTCTCTGTGTGCTAAATGTGATATTGACTTTAACACTGGGAAAATTCTTCTTAGTTATTCTATTCAGTCGCCGTGCAATTATTGAGGTTGGTACGACTGACCACGAATCATACAATCCAATAACAATTTACTAGTATCGAGGCAAGACCAAACACGCCCTCGACTAGACTCAACAAGCATTCGATCGGATTGGCATCAAACTGAAGAGGAAAAAACCAGATGCACATAAGGTGACAGAAATTTCGAAACAATATCAGCATTCAGCACTGCAATCCGCACCTGCGTTGTTACCAAGTGTAGATAACAAAACTGCACAACAAGGTAAATCGAAAGACTACACTCGGATAAATGACAATCGTACACGTAACAGCCGACAATGCGAACAGGTGGTTAACTCTCAAGTCATCAATACAATAATGACCAGATCTCAGATATCCCTTTGTAATACAGCGAGGTAGACCCTTACATGCAAACAGGCACACGCACAGATACAAACGCATACACACTCACTAATCAACAAAATAAAAAATAGAAGTAAAACGAGTCAGATTTGTTGACACATAATCAAATGAAACCCGGAATGTATATAAATCAAAGATATATATATATATATATATATATATATATATATATATATATCTGTATTACATCCGTCGTAAAGACCATCCCCTCAACGTGGTACGACGGTGTCAACCATGTTTCGATGGCCGATCGTACATGGGCTAACGGGGCTATGGCGGTGGTGTCACCAGGGCGTGGTGGATTTCCGACCGGCAATCGGATCTCCTATAAAATACCACATGAGCCCGACGACGGCACCATGACTCGGCGTGTGTTCCCCGCCACAAAAGGGTTCAACAGCCACAGGATTACATGGACTCCTGGACAGTACCCCGTACTTCCGAATGGCGAATGAGCTCTCAACAGCCACCGGCAACCATGCAACTTACTGCTGCCTTGCAGACTGCGCTTGGATGTGCAAAGGCTAGAGGTGCGTCCTCGATCAAAAAGCCGAGTGGTGAGGGGACACCACTTGTACCAAATTCCCAAGAAACTCCATGAAAATGTCACAATCTATGAATACCGTTCATGCTACGGCATCCCCGGTAAGCGACGCGCTCTGTGCTCCCCCAGAGGCTAGGGTGTCAAGTGAAAAGCTATCTGGTTTTATCAGCGCGAAAACACCTATTTATTTCGGGTGTTCGAATGTTCGAACACTGCTTGATATCGGCAGCCAAGCAATCACGGCCAAATCTTTATATGACTACCAGATTGAAGTTGTATGCCTGTCTGAAGTCCGACTGCCCGGCACGGGATCAACGAAGATAAAAGTACCGTCGGCAGAATCAACGTACTTGATGCATCACAGCGGACCAGTTGACGGGTCCGGACAACACGGTGTAGCCATTCTACTTGGTCCTACGGCGCAGAGAGCCATGTTGGCTTGGAATCCTGTATCACCGAGGATCGCAACGGTACGAATGAGAGGGAAACCTTTCAACATCACAGTGGTAGCCGTCTACGCACCAACCCTCGCAGCTGATTCAGATGTGAAAGATGAGTTCGACGACCAACTGCAAGAGACTATCAACGGAATTTCCAGAGGCGACATACTGTTTGTCGCTGGTGACTGGAACGCACGAACAGGACCTTCTGACTCATCCACCCGACACATACTGGGAAAGTTTGGTCTAGGTGAACGCTGCGAGAACGGAGCACGACTTATCAGCTTTGCAGATGTCAACCATATGTGCGTTACCAATACGCGTTTCCAACACCCTCGGAAGCATTTGCTCACCTGGTATTCAAACGATGGTCACACAGCCAATCGGATCGACAACATTCTGGTACGGTCGCGTTGAATGTCTTCTGTCGAAGATTGCAGGTCATACCGAGGAGCTGAAACTGGCAACCGAGGAGGGTCCGACCACACTCTAGTACGTGCCAAATTGAGGCTTCATCTCAAGTCCCGACGGCGCCGTCAACCTACGAGACGCCTGAATGTTGCAACCCTAACGGACCCATCCCGTTGTACAGCACTATCTGCCTCAATCACTGCAAAGTTGACTTCCGCTGACGATGGAACTCATGCCGTAGATAAAACCAATGTGGAGCATCAATGGAATAACTTGAAACTCTCTACTCAGCAAGCTGCGCTTGAAACGCTCGGAACCATCAAAAGTCACCATAAAGACTGGATCTCTGAACGCACGATGCGGGCGTCACAAAAAGCAAGAGATGCCCGGATGAATAACGCGCCTAATTATCGCCACCTGAGACGTGAAACCACGAGGTCTGCTCGGGCTGACCGTAAGCAGTACTGGGATGAAATGGTTTCCGCCATGGAATCGGCTGCAAACGTCGGTGATTTCGGGGGTCTCTTCCGTCTTATACGTAAAGCATCTGGTAAGCGCAATGCAGAGACAATTCTACGCAGCGCAACAGGAGACTTGATTTCTGATGTCAATGGCAAAATCGCAAGATGGGTTGAACATTTTTCGCAGTTATTGAACCGACCATACAGTGGCCGCTCCCTACCTCAACCACCTACAACATCTACACCAAGCTACGACGTGGACTGCTCTTCCCTAACTGAGGTTGCGATCGCTACGACCTTCCAGCGGATGAAGAACAAGAAATCCCCCGGTGAAGATGGAATACCTGCAGAGATCTACAAGGCCTGTATAGGCACACTACTGCCATCAATCCATCGACTGTTCTCTTCTATCTGGGAACAGGAAGCATGCCCGTCAGACTTCGGAATGTCAATCCTGCTACCGTTTCCCAAAAAGAGTGATAGATCAAGGTGCGAAAACTACCGTGGTATCAGTCTTCTCAACACCGCATCCAAGCTGTTGGCGTCGATTCTATTGAACCGCTTCTGTAATGAGCGGCATGCCCGTACCCGTCCCAATCAGGGTGGATTCCGCCCAGGCAAAGGCTGTGTTGATCAGATCTTTACATTACGGCGAGTTTTGGAACATCGCAACGAATTTCAACAACCAACCGTCGCTTGTTTTATTGATTTCCGAGCTGCTTTTGACTCTGTTGATCGCGACTCCCTATGGAACATCATGCTGCTCGACGGAATGCCCATAAAACTCGTCAATCTGATCAAGGCCTACTATGCAGCCACCAAAGCCAGAGTACGTGTTTACGGAGAAGAATCGGATGAATTCAGTCTGCACACTGGGGTTCGACAAGGATGTCCCTTGTCACCCATATTGTTCAATTATGCGGTTGACTGGATTCTGAGCAACGCGCTAACTGGGTTCCGAGGCGTTCAAGTATCAAATAACCTATGGCTGACGGATGTTGATTACGCAGACGATGTTGTTCTCCTTGCTGACAGCTTTGGGAGCATGCAAACCGTTTTGGATCAAGTTGCCCAGTTTTCATCAGCCGTTGGTCTGGAAATCAATGCCGACAAAACGAAAGCCTTCGCCATCGGTGTATCTTCATCTGATGAGCGGCTCACGGTGTACGACAGCCCAATCGAAACAGTCGACGATTTTACGTACCTTGGCTCAAAAATACTGCCAACTGGTCAAGCAAAGAATGAAGTCCGAACACGTATCGACCGTGCCAGACTTGCTTTCTTACAATTGAAGAACTCACTTTGGAGAAGAAGTGAAATCAGCCTCAAAACGAAAATCCGAGTCTACCAGACTACGGTTCGCCCTGTGCTACTGTATGGCTGTGAGACTTGGCCATTACGTTCTGAGGACTCCAAAAAGCTCGAAGTATTCGACCATTGGTGCCTTAGGTACATCACAAAGACAAAATGGATGGACCGGGTGTCGAACGCATCTGTTCGTCACCAATGCGGGGACATCATGCAACCATCCGTCTGGATCCAACATCGTCGACTTCAATGGTTCGGGCACGTACTACGCAAACCCGAAGACGAACTGGTACGGCAGGTGATGAACCCAGGTCGATGTGCAAACTGGCGCCGCCGCCGAGGTGGGCAACTGAAGACATGGCTTGCAACAATCAAATCGGACATGGAACTCCTAGGTTTACGCAATGTTTATGGTCCGCGTCACTGGGAGCGTCATTGGCCCTCTTTATGTGCCGAAATGGCTGCCAACCGCCCGGCATGGAGAGGCTTAATCCGGGATATCAATGGAGCCGGCTTATCCTCTAAAAGGAGTCAGCCGCAGTAAAGGCTAAAGGCTGTAGTACATAGTTTAAATACTAAAACCTAATCAATATTTATACCACTTATAACTTGTGTAGGCAAAATGAAGTACAAATCTTCATAAATTCAGTATCTCTCATAAAATGTAACGGAAAAGTTCCTATGGGTGTGCAATCAATAAGCACAAAAAGTATATACATATAGAAAATGTTAAAAGGTCAAATTATTAACAATGTCGTTTAAATAAATAAGACAAATTTTACATTAAAATAATCAATCGCTCAGTCGGCTAGTAATTTGATCTACTATACATCGATATAACCAGTCAGTTATTATCTAGCTGCATTATTAGTGTGCTCTTGTTTGAATTTATTCATATTTCAACAGAACTTTTATTTATAGATCTTTAATTTTATGTAGTCTAAGATTTTGTTTCATGATTTAAAAAAAAATCATCTTATGGGAGATAGGGTTGTCATCGCAAGCGCTTTGCACAGCTTTAAAAATTGAGTATATTGTATGAAATGCGGTGTACTAGCTTGTGAGTTAATCTTTCTCTTTTGCTAACGACCTATAGCTCAAGCTTATTTTAAGGATTAATATTCACATGGACTTCTAAAGTATTACTCCGTTATGTATTATATATCTTTAATGTAGGCGATACAGGATTTCAGTTCTCTCATGTAGGAACAGAGGCTATTTTATATGTACGTGTGAGCAGCATTTGGTTAAAAAGATACTCACACAAACTTACAATAGACCAATTATGATTTGCATTTGTAGACACATATCTAAATGTAAATAGTTTATAAATTTTTCTCAATTAGAATCAATTTGGTGTATGACGTAGAACTTAGTGTGTTGTTGAAATAAAGAGTGCGGAATTTGAAACAGGTGTCGTTAGAAATATAAACTGATAAATAACAAGAAGAATTTTGGAAAAGCGATTGATAGTTCCTTACCAGAACAAGAAGTTCCAATTAAAAACAAGACAAAACCACTCGGCGTAAACATCATTCTTAAATAAATATTTCCAAAACTCTCGGTCTAAAGTAACATCCCAGTTTAATTCCACGACAAATTTAGAAAATGAAGACTGGTAAGAAGTCTTATTGTTTTAATTTAAAGAATAAATCGGTGTTTACCATTACCACTCACATTTGCCATCAGATCATCCATTTCCTTTGCTTTTTCGGACATGATATCGGCCACCAACCTGAAGTGGATGCTCAAAGCGGTGCGTAGAATTATTGCTCCATATTTCAACAGTTCCGGAACATCTTTATTGAGAGCATTTGTCAGACTACGAAACCTTGATTTAGCTTTAGTTAACTTATCATTCGCTGTCTTTAAATCACGAAGCGAAAGTGACAAATGAACAAATTTGTATAAAAATATATTATGATTTCAATTTACTAAACATAGACCTTCATAATTTACATAAGCAAAGGCTATGCGAGCGAGTTTCAAAATACAGTTCTTTAATGACGATGTTCTATCTGCCAACGTCAGAAATATTCTTGTACGTCTGCCCTAAGAATAAAATGTATTGATATATTGAACTGCATATAGTTGCTTCAATCTTTTACCATTTTTTATGACTAGACAAAAATATACATAACTGCACGTAAAGAAGCATTGTTACCACAAAACTTGCAACTACAGAGCTATTAGTGATAGAAATTGGAGAGGGCTACTAAAACATCAGACGTCTTTATTAATTTAACTAATCATGAATTCCGCGCATTAGATGGAATTCTAATCTTATAATATGATTTAACTAAATGCTCGTTCATCATGAAACCACATAGAGTTTATTTTCTCAAATAGCAAGATATTTAGCTTAAAATGCAAAATCCGAGAATGCAACTTTACCAATTTGTATCGCAAGAATACCTTAAATAAAATTACAATATATGTTAATACTCCAATGTTCACAATGTACTGACAGCCATAAATCAATGCCAGGATTGCTTTCCATCCACTGAGAATACACGTACGACAGGTGACTGCAACAGTCTCTGAAACCCAAAGTCCGATTCTGCACCTGCACATTATCTTCGTTCGTGCACTAACAGAAGAAGGAGCAACGGCGAATTCTGGTGTCTTTGGAAAATAGCTTAATCTGAACAACAGGTGCTTTTGAGGTTGTGTAACATACCGTCATTGAGCAGGTTAATACCCAATCCAAATCATTCATCCACACTTTTAATGGGCGATTCCGTGTTCATTAGCAGCCTACATACAAACATTGACAACGCAACTAATAATGATTCCATAAGGCACAGACTGAAACACAATATCAAGACTATCGTATTTTCTGTTGAATTTTGAACGATGAATAAGTATATACAAGCTTTTACAGATGAGCGCGAAGTTGACGTCCTTATTGTGATTCTTGGGGAGAACCGATATTGTAGCGTAGTCGACGGAGACGAAAAAGTTCATACATTCAATATTCTGTCAGAAGTCGGTTACTGCCTGGTGGGCCCCACTGTTCAGACGATAGAATTCGTAAAAACCTGTGCTAACCTGCTCGAGTTCCAGGGATAAAAATTTAAGAGTGACTGGCGACGCTATCTCTTTTGTATTGAAGCAGAACACGACAAATTCGTACGATCGCATTTCAGCAGCCTACGCTGCTTCTCGTGAGCCGCTTAAACCCAAAGATAGTTTATGCATGGGTTCTAAGAATGTGAGTTTTTGCCTCGCAAGCCAGTCAGTATTTCATTTCTGTCACTGGATAAAGAGGAGTCCTTGCTCTCACCATTTTTAATTACGCTGTAAATGCAACCATTGGTGGGAACACTGGTACACTCTCTGGTGTACCAACCAACTGTGGTGGCGGCTTGTTTGCCTTAAATATGCTGCCGATGCTGTTCTGATGGCAGAAAAAGAAGACGAGCTCCAAAGAGCCATTAATTGGTTATTCTATACGGCCAGAAGCCAAACTTTTCCAAAATGTTCGTTGTAGATATTTTTATCTGAACTCTAGTATAATGCTAAAATTTTTGCCTCGTATCTTTGATGCAAACAGTAGCCGCAGCTACCTTTGTCAAATAGTGAAAACAATTCCATAATCGCCCGTCTATTTTATTGAGCACCAATAGAAACATATTGTCGGGCTTCATTTATTTTGCGCACACTTCGAAGAGAGCCCACTATAGTTGCGTCAGGTAGCATTATTCAATAAAAAATTTACATGTTGGACAGTCATATTAAGTCGCTTTTTGACAAACCATCTCCTTCAAATCTTGTTTTGAACGTCGATAGCGTTAATGTTGGAACAGTTTTAGAGAGTAAATTCTTTATCCTACTTGGCAGAACGCTGAGGCAACTGCAGTGTATGGCTGGAACTGAGTGAGGTGTAGGAAAACCATAATTTGGTAGAATACTATTATTTACAATAATGATAACATTTTGCGCTGCGCCGTATGCTCACTAACCAAGAGACACATAAATAGGCGAAAATATGTGGAAATCTAGCGGATAACATCGTAGAGTCGAGGGGCCAGTTTAGTTTTCTGTATTGGCATGCTCTTCCTGAACAAAATGAACTGGAGATCTAGGTGTCTGTTCTTGTATACATATAAGTAATAGCATTCCCATTTGCAAATATTAGATTAATTTTTTTCAGCTAAAATATATTAATTTCTTCTCTTCTGAAATATCCAGAAATAAATATATTTCAATTTTTTATACAATAAAAAAAGAAAAGACTGTACAGAAGTTAAGTCAGAATGGGAGATAATGCACGCAAACGATAAAATTTTTGCAGAATTCACACACTCATTGTTTTAATTCTTCCTTCTTTTTTCTTTCACAATTTATATAAATATGTACATTTATGAAAACATAGGGAAAATGCGAGCTCTAATAAAACTACAGTCATTGCAAAGATAAAATTAAATGTTATCAGATATAAGAACAATTGCTTTATCGTTTTCTCTTCAAATGTTTATATATATTCTTTATTGTGTCCATTGACTTCGCATATTAAGAGTATATTTCTAAATCAATGTTGCAAGATTTATATATATATATAATAAAATAATAAAATAAAAAAACTGGACGAGAAAGAAGAGTGAAATAATGGAATGCCAAATCCTGTGCGTGCGTCACCTCCATTTCAGGCTTAATGCCCGAAACCTCTTTATGTGCTTGCATAAATGAGGCTAGAGTTCCTTTTCCACAAAGCTTCAAATGTGGCTAAATCATTTCTGTTATTTCATTTAGTAAATATCTCATATGCCACCATTATGGAAGATACGTGCGAGATTTTGTTGATAATATTTTAGGTTAATATTAACGGTTGATCCTCTTTAACTGTAAACCTGTTATCTTAAATAACTCTTCTAATTAAGTTAGGTTGACTTTGCGTGTTAATGGCGCTGTAGGTTTCTTTTGTGTTGTACGGGAAGCTGTGTCCATTTTAAGTAGGATATCTAGATAATTTTCTTTCATTTCTGGTCCCGAAAACATCTGATTTTTATTTACCCTTTAAAAATTAATCATTAGATCATTTTTGTATTATTATATTTGTCGCCTTTTGAAGCTGGACTGACCATTCTGTCAATTCTTTTTAAACAGCCGCGAAGTGTTCTTAATTTATATTAAAGCGGTACAAAACTGCTATAGTGAAAATACTGTACAGACCAGATTTATTAATAGTAAATTGTACCTTTTAGTTTACCGATAACATCTTTCTTTAGTAGTACGTCAAAAAATAATAGATAATCGTCCTTCTTATATTCTGACGTGAAACTGACATTTGTATACGCTTCATTGAAAGTTTGAAGCAATATTCGTGATTTTGACTTGTTTTTAAGAATACGGAAACTATCAGCAATATAACGTATATATTGTGCACATTTACAAATGACGTGTTCTCATGATTTCCTAAAAAATTCTCAGCTAACACTATCAACTTCTTTATGGAGTCGTCTATTAAAATGAAACAGTATATGGAAAGTATACTACGAAATAAATATTCATTGTAGCTGACCAAATTAAGGTTTAATTTTGCACATGTAAACGTTTTCACGATTTTCAGAAAGGATCACATTGCAAATTGTGATCTTATCAAAGATATGGATTTAATGTAATTATCAGTATAACATTACGCCTACGAATTAAAAAGCTGTTTGCACATCAATGGCATACCTAAGAAACAATAAGGAGTTTGGCCTCTATAAACGTACGCATTAGTCACTCGTCCTTAAAATAAATTCATAAAAATCAATAAATCTGCAGAATAAATTTCTTTTCCAATGTTAACATTTTAATGAGATATGAGGATATACCTTACTGTGATTCTAACATCGAAGTAACACACACACAAACATATATATATATATATATATATATATATATATATATATATATATATATATATATGTATATTTAGAGAGAGATTTAATAACGCGTTGTCGCGTGGTACAATCAACTTAGTTTGAAATAAGTTTTACTTTAAAATAAACTAACTTGTTCCATAACCATAATATTTGTTAATTATCCAGGAGAAATAAAATTTTCTCTGGTTGTTTTCTGTCACTACGACAAAATAATTGGAAAAAAAGAGTAACACATATCGGGAGACCTGCGAAAAGTCAAGGCAACTGATGAACCAGGGGGTGAAAAATTGACAAATCAAATTATAAATTGATATAAATAAGCCATGGCTCACTTTAATTAAGACACATTCTCACACAAATAGTACCAATGTTAAACTACATAATAAAGCAATTGCTATTTTATTTTATATGCTAATTATAATTTGTTTATCTAGACGAATCACTAGATATGACTATTAATAATTGCAAATTACAGAATGTTAAAGTTTTAATTGTTTATTATATATATATATATATATATATATATATATATATATATATATATGAATAATAAATAGTAATAGACATAATTAAAAAATTATTTAACGTCTAAAAATAACATTATTTGCATGACCAATTAAAGTAAGCTCTAATGTGAAATGGAACAATAAGTATTCAGCTTTGTTAGCCAAAGCAAATGATTTCCGTGAGGTATGTTATAATTGAAAATATTTAAACGGACACTGTTCAGTAATATTTGTTCTAAGTTCCTTTAAATAAAGAATCGTAAACTTCAGGAACTATATATTCTAACAACATAACAGTGAAAACCGCAACCAATATCCTGTAGATACTGATATTAATGAATGAAGACAAAGAAGTACTCCGTCTGCAGAGAAATAGACCTATTGAGGATGATATTTTTCAGACACGAAGTTAACAAATGTTTCCAGCTGACCAAAGGGAATAAGAGTAAGCCTTTCGTGTTCGTTGGAGGAATAATATAATTTACAGTAAAACGGTGATCAATGAGTAAACTGATATTGTCATATCTAATTATACGATACAAAAATAATCATGCTTATTGTGCTCTTGATTAAAAATTAACTATTTGAAAAGCCTCGGTTGTTAGCTAGTGAAATTAAACATGGTTTGTAAATGTCTATCAAATCTAGCCAAAATTGATTGCGGAGGCAGTGATAATAATTTTCTAGGTCAAAATTGCTTAGTTAAAACAAACGACTTTCGCATATTTTAAACCAGTTGCAAAATATTACAAATTTTAAACTTTGTACGCTGCATTTTCGGAAATTTTATGAGAAGAGTCATTTTATCTTTAACCGCACAAACAATGATTGTCTAAGTCTACAATACATTTGGATTCACAGAAAGTTGCATACAAGTTAAAAATAGTTCTGCCGTTTTTACAATTTAGCACAATTTAGGCAAGACTACTAGAGGTTGGAGTAGTATTTATGAAAATAACGCTTTTGGTTACGAAAACAATGACATCTAAGGAATTAATAACAATGGTCCCGATTGCACTGTTAATGTCTGTCTCGTGGACTCATAAACTCGATTAATTACTTCTGCTCCAGTTAAATATATATATATATATATATATATATATATATACATAGTAGAAAACTTGAATAAAATTAGGAAAGGTACAATAAAAATGGGACTCTTGAAGTATTATACAAAAAGTAAATTAAAATCTTAAAAGTAAGCTAAAAAAAGTATAGACAAATTATAATGGAATCACATTGAAATTCTTTAGCTAAAATTTGATGCTTCATAAAAACAAAGTTTTATAAGAAAACCTAGCAAATTCGATCACATTAACCTAGTCATAGTTCAGAGGCAACGTACGAGCTAGGAGATGTTGGTGTTTAACCGTTAACCTGATTTAAGTAACTGTAACATCACCCGACCAATCCATGCTTTCCTAAATGGATAACTTAAATAAGTGTGATGAAAGATGCAAAGAAGTTATGATTCTGATTGCATAGAAGTATTTTAACTGACCTTCCACTTCAGAAAAATCTATGCACGAAAACTAGAGATGAATGCTACATTTCTGATTTTCAATGCATTTAGAAACATTACGGTTTCATTTTTGTTTGTCAATTTGCCGTCGTGCTAAGATAATAACAAGTGAAGGACGACACGCGTCAGTACGTGCAACAGACAGTGGTTTCGTCATGATGCGCAGGGGGGTGAATAAAATTAGGTGTCTTTTTATCATTAATACGAAAAATAATAAAAAATTTCTCGTAAAAGCACAAGATGGCAATCATCTTAAAGTTACTTTTTGTTCAAGAACGTTAAAAATGTTTTACACTTACAGGTTGATGTGATTTCCAATCCGTTAACGCCTTTTCTTCATCAAGCATCGTTTGATATGCGTCGCTTTGTAATTTTATGAATACCTGCGGCTCTTTAAGCAAAGTCTGCATTTCCTTAATTAGTTGGCAAACTAATTTCACTTTAACCGACTATTGTGAAACATCGATAAATAAAAGCATTTAAAAATGTGAACAACGTTTTAAAACTATCAATCATAAAAGCATTGTTTGATAGTACAACATACTTATCTGTAGTGAAGGCTGCAATAACCATTTATTTCTAACTAGTTAGAAATAGTAAACCTGACATTCCTGTCTTTACAGTATATTAATTTATTTATTTATCGAAAACTTATGCTGAAATTAACTAAGTTGATAGTTTTAAAAATGCCAGAAACACATGTCATTCAACAGGCTACGAAATCTTAAAAATTGTTTTATTAAAACATCTTCAGGGTCTCACGAAACATAACCACGACGACAAAATTGTACAAAGTAATCTCAGATATGAAGCAAAGTTTGCAGCCTAATCTATACTGATCTATTTATAATTATTTAATTTGCTTATAATTTTTGTTCTACTAACGGTATTCGTATAATTTGCATAATAAACAAGTTATACCTTTTTCATTGGAATATATGAAGCTAGCACGCAGTCAACATTCAAAAAATACTTGAGTATCAAGTTATAACTTTAATTAATTCTTCACACACACACAAGCGTGCACACAATAATAAAGATAAACTAAAAAGTTTTGATATTTCTTTAGTTTCTGTTCATGTGACCCGTTAAATTTACCCTTGAACAAACAAAAAGCATTGCAAATCAGTGACGAAAATCTGCTGACTAGCAATGAATTGAATGTAACCTCATACAAAACAATTATATAAATCTAATTTGAAATTTAAAAATCTAAATACTGATTTAGCACCCGATTGAATGATTTACCAATATGCCGATAAGTTCTAAGCTACTGCTTTGATGAAAACGTCAAGCTGCAGAAAATTAAGCTCAGGCAGAGATTATAATAGAACAATGAGATACAGGAGGGGTAAGTTGCAAGGATATGTTAAAACTATAGTTATGTATCATTATGCTGATAAATACAGAACACCTAATACATACTTGCATATATATTAGGTCTCCACAACAAACAGTATTTAACTGTTATATATTGAATTGAATGATGTCATGCTTACCGCGAAATGTGATAACTGATATCGATCAAGGCCAGAGTTTATGGATTTACTAGAGTAACAGGTGTTCATAAATTGTTGTAATTCTCAATTTCGGTGAACTATAGCATAAATTGATATCCATCATGCTGGTACCATGTACCGATTCGGAAACCATAGTGTTAGTACCATGTACCTTTTCGGTACAATAATGTTGGTATCGGTAACTAACAAAATAGCCATAGTGTTAGTATCCTTTACAGACTCAGTATATATATTATATAGTGTGAGTTAGCGTTGAAGTCGCACTGTCGTAGACTTCATATGATGTTAGCTTCACTATTGCAGGTTTACACATTCGTCTAGGAGATTGTACCGTCCTATTTTCCCTCATTCTTTACCAAAATATATAGTGGTTAAAGGGCGTAATACCTGCTCCTACTGATGAGTCGCCAGTAAGCACGAAACGAATGTGCATGAGATTATACTTTCCGTTCATGCTGCCTTTGGTTTATCCTTCCGGTTACAACTGAACTAATTTGTTACTAGGTTCGCAACACCTAATACATACTTGCATATATATTAGCTCTCCGCAACAAACAGTATTTAAAATACATAACTACTTTTCTAATGAGCCATTCCAGTTGCAGCAAAATAATGTGTAATGAACCAAGCCGTAGCAGTGTTTATGATAAAATAAGCAAATATCCCAAGGATAAGTTGCATGGGCGAGTTAAAACTACAATGTGATATATGAATATGATGGTAAAACCGTAGCTAATGTTTTTTTATGAACCAGTCTATTTGTAGTGAAATAATATACGAATAACTAAGCCCTAGAAGAGTTTATGATAAAATAAGCAAAGATCAGAAGGAGAAGTTGAACGGGCATGTTAAAACTTCAGTAATTTACATGATTTAGCTTGAGGACATCAAATGATCATATGGAAAACTATTCAAATTGTGGAACCCAACCTCACGCATAGAATACGGTTTAGTACACGCCCATTATGAATGAATCCCACTAAGGAAAATTTTAAATGAGGAGTGGCATGGAGATCAAGCGTCCAGTAATGTTATGAAGAGATAACATAATAGCATTCAAATAAGGTCATACCCAATCTATCCACTCACAGGAATCGCTCATTAGGGTGGTTTGGATCATCGTAGGTGTACAATCGATACTCAATCGTAATGGTATGACTAGTCGAATTTTAGAAACGATCGAAATAAAATACAGGGGTAAATTCACTGGCAAAGCAGAAAAACGGACATAGAAAGCAACCAGATTAAGATACTTGGAGTGTGAGTTTGAAAATTATCTTAAACTGTAAGCCTATGCTAGTTTAACATTCTTCCCTCATTAATGCACTAATTTAGATATAGTTACATCTGATTTTCTTTGAAAATGCATTCTCTTTATTTCGTAAATACTTTGTTTACATTTAGTTTCTCCCCGTGGTCTTTATAAACGTTCGTTTGTTATTCATAAAATTGTAGACAATTTGATAAGCAATTACTTTCATCGGTATTTATATTTTATCATCGTCCTTTCTCTATTTATTTAACTCTATTTCGCTCTCTTTCTCACACCTTTAATACACCATCATTATTTCAACTAAGCTATTTACTTAACTCAACTTACTTTAAGCTTTCTAAATTTTAACTTTTTAAAATTTAATAAAATATACTTAATATGTTAATTATGTTATTCCACACACCCTGTGCACTAGAATTTGTTTGCAAATGGAAACCATGCTACTATTAAGCAGATCGTCGCAAGCCATTGACAATATTTTCGTGAGCGAAATGTAATGAACTTAAGCGATCACGTAAACAGAGAAAGAAAATTAAATAACTACTGAGGCATTAACATGTTTGTACACAATCTAAACTTGTCATAAAATAGTTCAAAAGCGATACAGAATTATACCCACGTAATAGAATTATTGATTAATAAATATAAGGTGGTATGAAGCAGATTATTGAATGCATTGCGCCGGTTTCGGTAGCGTAGACGAGGAGTTGTGAGACCGCTAACCAAATTCTGTATGGGTCAAATCCTAACCGCATCAAAATTGGAAAATACTAACTAGTGCCAAATAAGGACAAGATCGGTTTAATTGACGAGTTGTATTTGCTCTCACCTAGTTTAGAAATTTTAGAATTAGATTTTAGTTGTTGAGTGAAATTCGATTTGATATATGAAATATAATAGAATTAATAGAATTGATACTATATATATATATATATATATATATATATATATATATTTCAAATTATGAAGATAAAACACATTAATAACAAAGTAGATAATTGAAATTTATTTCGAGTCTATAAAACCTCACTTTAAAATCTTCAATTTATATACATCCTGGATTTTCATTTGATTATGTGGGTGGTAACAAATGTGACTCGAAATAAATGGCCATTATCACTTTGTTATTAATGTGTTTTGAGCTCTTTGGTCCACCGGAATGGTATTATAGCATGATTAAGTATTGACTCACATTAATGAGTGACTGCCATTACAGTCAGATAAGATGAAAATAATTCAAAATTTACAAAATTGAGCAATTATTTTCGTCTCCCAGGCTTCGGGTAATATTTGATGTTTTGAAGAGTTAAATATATTGGCTTTGAAACACAGTCATGGATTGTAAAACCCAGAAACTGCACTTACTTGCCAATATTCATTCTATCTTTGTTACAAGTGTCACTAGACATAATTTGTTACATGCGGGGGCCAGTAAATCGTGCTTTTAAGGCACCTATATAATCGAATTATGCACATATGTCGTAGTACATGCAAAATCGGCCACGAAATACTTCGTCATTCGTTTTTACCATTCTGTGTGTTATTCAGATTAAAATATGCCAAATAAATTTTTAATAAACATGATTAGTTTCAGCACTCCCATCGTGCAAATTCTGGCGGTAGGCACATCTTATAAAAATGCTTCTAAACGCAAGCAATGCAAACCAATGGCCACCTTGTGTTCACAGGAGGATGTTAAACATTACGGGCATGTAATATAGATCGTGTTTTTTGCAGTGTTCAATTGGCAAAAGTTAGCCGTTCAACGTAGTCAATAATATTATTTCGTAAACTAAACCACTGATGCATAAAAAAGACAGTAATTGTCCTAATAATTTGTCATCTATCATTTATTAAATAGTCCTAATCGCAGCCACGCGCATTTGTAGTGCAGCATCGCACAATCTTCAGATCCGCAGGCTTATATCAATCAAGAGCAGGACCGGAACTTTCAGTGTAATTTGCAGGCCGGGGTTATATTAATAATTGATCAAATAATTCGCTAAACTATCTTGTTAATGCATCTCCTTTTAAATGTTCTTGAGTAATGCATGTCGATCGAATAGGAGCGGAGCTTTTAAGTCTATAGAGGTGTACTTATCTACTAGCACACTGGATGATTTAAAACAAAAAAAACTAGTAAAACGGGGTATGTAGTACTCTTTATAAACAATAGAATGTATCATTTATCTTAGGTTTAAACCGAAGAGCAAGAGGTCTGAAATTAATTATCTTCTGTAGGCTGCATTTACTTCAATAGCCAGAATGAAAACACTACATGGAATTTCATCCTTGAGGCGAATAATTTATGAATGGAGAACAAAACAGAGATTCTCCATTGTCTGGTCATAAACACATTTACCATTAGCTTTGGAAAAGAAATCGAATCAGTTTACATTGATAAAGACTGCCAAAGAGCAAGTAGACTGTGTGTAGCAGTAACCAACATTGAGGCCGATAACTCCGCAATGGTCCTAACGAAGGGTGAGGTTAATATAACAGAAAGTTCTCACAGAAGTGTACGAATTATGATTAAGCAGTCAGGACAAAAATGGAAGAAGCATTCGAGACGCAGAAGTGAATATTAAATAATAGTTAATTATAAAGGGAATCCGCACAAACGACCCAACCTATAACTGTGAAATTAACACTAAGCAACTACACAAGAAACCTTTATGCTTACCTATTAGGAATAGTTCTGCAGATTAGCATAAATTGAGCATCTTATGTTCGGCGAGGTTTCACATAGTTTTATCCCAAAGTTTGATGATTCGAAGTACATAGCAAGAAATAGTCCATGGGAACAGTAAGCTGGTTACTGATATGTAACAGTTAAATACTGTTTGTTGCAGAGAACTAATATATATGCAAGTATGTATTAGGTGTTGCGAACCTAGTAACAAATTAGTTCAGTTGTGACCAGAAGGATAAGCCAAAGACAGCATGAACGGAAAGTATAATCTCATGCATATTCATTTCGTGCTTACTGGCGACTCATCACTAGGAGCCGGTATTACGCCCTTTAACCTCTATATATTTGGGTAAGGAATATGGTATCGGTTACTAACACAATAGCCATAGTGTTAGTATCCTTTACAGACTCGGTATATATATTATAGAGGTGAGTTAGCATTGAAGTTGCATTTCGAGGCTTAGATATTAGCTACTCACTGCAGGCTTACACATCTCGTTCAGGGGAGATTGTACCTGTCCTATTATCCCACATTCTTGACCAAAATATATAGTGGTTAAAGGACGTAATACCGGCTCCTACTGGTGTGTCGCCAGTAAGCACGAAACGAATGTGCATGAGATTATACTTACCGTTCATGCTGTCTTTGGTTACTGATATGTGTCTGATACTATAAATGACGCATTTAATCACTTATTGTAACTTCAAAAAAGTTCTTGTCTTGCTGATTATATGTGACGCTTGTTTTACCAAACATAAGATGTATTTATAAGACGTTATGGAGGCCAGAGTCGTGGCTGATGTTTCTGTCGCGTTACATTTGCGGATTTGTTATATATGATAATAGTTGCAGTCACTTGACTCGGTAATGGTGCATTTGGCTATGTAGTTTTTTTTATACGCAACGTAATTCACTCATTCTGAATGCGCCCAATTTGTTGTTTGCATAAAGGGCAGTTGTATACTATCCATATGACCTATATTCTGCAACGCATAATCATCCTCAACCGGGGATATTGCCGTACTTCGTAGGCTTCAGTGGAATGAACACGACTGCTTTATGTGGTTGCATGCCTGGTAATGAATCCATCGCATCGACTTTTTTGACCTTTAATCAAGAGAATATCACTAGACTGCGCTTTCATGTAGTATTGCTCAGTTAATGCATAGTTCGGTTTGACACAAAGATTTTATAGAATTCTCCATTTGAATTTTGCCTCGAATCCGAAAGAAATTTTTTTAACTTTCACATACCAGGCTTCAAATTCTAATGCCACCAATTAAACTATTTCTATTTCAAATAAAAAAGTGTTGCGAATTTTGATAACCAATGTTGGACATTTTACACTGAATGGAAAAAGAGCCTTGACCTGAAGGCAGCAAGTTCACGGGAAATAAAATTTTGAGGTTCACGAAAAATCTTTCAGGACCTCAGATTGCGCCTCATATTGGATATGGCCGCCATAATAATATGCTACTGACTTGATTGAATCGTTGATCTGGATCCTGGCACTATTTAAAGTGAACTCGTAGTATAGCCTGGCTATATCTTCAACAGCAGTGAATATTTGCGAAACTAGTAGCTTCACACATGTCTCGAGATACGAATTATAAATCACGAAGATGTTTAGGATATTAAACTATTAATTGCGCATAAATGTATACTAGTTCTAGTATAAATGCGCAAATTTCATTAAAAATCATTTAAAAATATGTATTATCAGTTAGCTTCACGATCAATCAGTGGTCGTCTTATAAAATAAAGTGTAAAATCGGCTGTCATAACATCTGGTTCGATCGTGTTTACTGTTCATCTTTCGTCATTGCCATCATAGACACCGTTTTGAGGATATTGAAATTACAGTTATCCACCAAGACATTAATAGAATTTCTAGCTGATAGAGCCTAGTCATCAAACAAAAAAAAACTATAGTCTAGCAGATTGAATATAATGTGCAGTGTGGGCTGTCTGGCAGCCGATTGCACTAAATCAATAGGTCCGATTTGCTAATTGTTCCGATATTTCCGAACGAAAATATCGTAGATTGTCTTAAGTTTCAGTACATGCAGTGTATATTTTGCACTAAAATTCAAAACAACGCATCGTCTCTAAATTTCAATTATCTATTGATTGATCGTCAGGTTAATAATTTATTCTTGCACACAAATTCTTGGCACATATTGGTATTGTCAAAGTAAGCAGGTTTCATTGTATATAGTGATGAAGTGTTTTAGACTACGATTGTCACGTAACATTAGTTGTGAAATATAATTTATCAAATAAAACTGAGAGGATATAGTTAGCTTAAGCGGGACTGTCACTCATAGATTGTAAAAATAAAAATAAAATTACATATTAAAAGTATACCTTGTTTTTAAGTCTACTATTAAAGCTGGAAAACATTAATCCTTTTTGGCAATGATTATAATCAAAATCCAAACAAAACTTACTTACCAGTTGCGTTTTAATTTCATTCAACAGACTACTGAACACACCATATAGTTGCTCTGCTATCTTTATAGTTGAATGGCACATTTCGCTTTCATGTAGACCAAGAGACCTGACCATCTCCAGAAAACGAAGTAGCCAGTTACGATGCCCATCAATTAAAATCTAAATCGGACAAAATAAAGTGACTTACGTAATAAACAGCTAACTTATTTGCAAACATGGCAAAAGACCAACAAAAAATAATTTAACAATAATTGATTGCACGGGTGGTGGTAAAAAATCTTTAAATCAAGTTCACGAGCTTGAAGTAAACACCAATCCAATTCTATTTAATCAGTCGTCGAAAAGCATAACAAAACTACCGCCAGCCGCAACTCACTGACGCGTTTTGACCTTCTATGATGATCATCCGAGTACGACGGCAAACGGACTATCGAGAATCAAACCGCATTAAATATATATTGAAATACAATTTAGATATGCGGCTTTCACCTCTAGCAGTCTCGCATACATTGAACTTGACTGGAAATGTCGGCTGCACAATTTCTATGCAGTCACGAACATTAACTGCATAGAAATTGTGCAGCCGACATTCCCAGTCAAGTTCAATGTATGCAAGACTGCTAGAGGTGAGAGCCGCATATCTAAATTTGATTTCCATATATATTCAATGCGGTTTGATCCTCGATATTCAGTTTGCCGTCGTACTCTGATGATGATCATGGAAGGTCGAAACGCGTCAGTGCGTTGCGGCTGGCGGTAGTTTTGTTATGTTGTTCGATGACTGGTTAAATACAATGGGATTGGTGTTTACTTCAAGCTCGCAAACTTGATTTTTTTTAAAAAGTTTTTTTCATAACTTGTTATTATTTCTTATTGTTTCAAATGAAAATTTAGCATTTGTTACTGCATATGTTCATGTTCTTCATTATGCTGTTGTTAATTATGATATGTTGTTGTTACCGTTATCGTTGTTCATTGGTGGTTTTGTTTGCCTTTGTTATTGTGGCTGATGTTGTTAATTATGGTGTCGTTGTTGATTTTGCTGTTGTTGTTTTTGGTGCTGCTGCTGCTTTTCTTGTTAAATTTTTTTCTGCTGCGGACTTTTTGTTTGAGTATTTGTTTTAGCTGTTGATATTGCTGCTGTTTTTGTTAGTGTTTGGATTGTTTTCGTAGTTGGTGTTGGTGCTTACTTTATTCTTAGCAGTGTTTTTGCTAATGGTAATGTTTTTAGTTCTGCCGTTTTTGTTGTTGTTTTTGTTTGTTGTGTTGTTTAACTGTTACAGCATCTATTCTTTTTATCATCATTTTGTTGTTGTTGCTATTTTAGTTAACGGTTGTGTTTTTTTCGCTATTGCAGCTGGTAATACTAGTGGTGAAGCTGTTGCTTTTAGCGATGTTGTTTCTGATGCTACGTTTGTTAGTGATTATGTTAATGTCGCCACTTATGTTTTGTAAGTTGTGGTGGTGGTGCTGCTGCTGCTGCCGCCGTTGCCTTGTGTTGGTGTTGTTGGTGTTAGTGCTGACGTTGTTTTTATGTTGTTCTAAGTGGTGATGATATTCTTCCGGTAGTTATTGCTTCTGTATTGGATGTAACAGGTCTAGTTGTTGCAGTTGTTGCTGATGTTGCTGTTTTTGTTGTCGACCCTGTTGCTGTTAGTTGTATTATAATTAGTTTTCATACATTGGTGTTATTGCTAATGATGCTACTGACGTTGTTATTTGTAGGGTTGGGCTTCTTATTTTTGTTATTCATGTTGTTGATTTTGTTGTGTTTTTTTGCCGTTTTTTGTTATTGTTGATGTTGTTCTTAGTTGTGGGGTATTTTGTTCTTGCGGATGTTGTTGTTAGTTTCGATTTATATGTTCTTGATGCCACTGATGCTGTTATTGCTGTTGTTATTTCTGTTGATGATTTTTTTCAATATTTTTAGACAAAGGGGTCGGAGTCTACAGTTGAGTCACAAGTGCACTTTAACCGGTTTGACACTAAGGCGACGGGGCAACGGGGCCATTTCCTTATACAGTATTAAATAGAAACGGCAGATCAACAGCTTCAGCGTTTTTACTTCTGGCCTACACCTCGTGTAGATGAGTTTGGCCTCCAGGAGTATTCTTCTGCTGTACTACGTAAGTCTGCAAGGTATTCATGACTAAAATTCATTAATTTCATTCTTTAAATCAAGCTTGCGAGCTTGAAGTAAACACCAATCCCATTGTATTTAACCAGTCGTCGAACAACATAACAAAACACCGCCAGCTGCAACGCACTGACGCGTTTCTAATTCCATAATCATCATCGGAGTACGACGGCAAACTGACTATCGAGGATCAAACCGCATTGAATATATATGGAAATCAGATTTAGATATGCGGCTCTCACCTCGAGCAGTCTCGCATACATTGAACCCATTTAGAAATGTCGGCTGCACAATTTCTATGCTGTCACGAACATTAACTGTTTGCAGAGATGAGAGCCGCATATCTAAATTTGATTTCCATATGTTCAATGGGACGATCCTCTACCTATCAGTCGGCCTCTGATGATGATATGGAAAGAGCGAAACATTGCAGCTAACACTAATTCTGTGTTGTTCGACGTGGTCATCAATGAGACAATGTTTACTTCAAGCTCGCAAACTTGATTTAAAGAATTGTTACCACCACCCGCGCAAACCATTATTGTTAAATTGTTTTGCCTCACTAATTTCATGCCTACTTCCTTTGCGACCTCAGCAAAATATGTTTGATGAATTCTTTTTAAAAGTGTTTTGTAAATCACACTATTCATGCGAACCTCAGTTGCTTTGTATAAATAAGCAACATTTTTATCTTCCTTTCTACACAGCTTATAGCTTACGTGTATTTTAACTATACAACAAGGTCACCACACACTAAAACACATTTGCCAGGAACGTAATATAATAAAATTGTCCATTTACGATATAATTGGTTTTTGAAGACGAAAACAATTTCAATCAGACACCAGTTCTACCACTTTTCTATTTGTTATAAACTGCCTGCATTTCCATCTACATCAAATGGTTTTTCTCCATTTTGCTGTTGATAAAACGGATTTAAATTCAAAGTTACGGCTTGTGCTTTTTACTAAATATTTTTACACCGCAACGTTTCCTTGGAGCTTTTCCTCTACATATCGGCCGATATTTTGATGTTTAATTTAGTGCACCTTTATCAATCCCATAGTTTTTAATTCTTCGAGTAAATATATCCGACGGTGTGACTCTAGAGCAATGTAAACTAACATGTATTTTAGAAGCAACCTTGTATTAGGTATTGCATACCTAGAAAAAAACGCTAAATAGAACCAGATGGACAAACTAAAGATAGCATAAACGAAGGGTATAATCTCGTGTACAATATCGTTTCGCGCTTGTTGACGAGTTGTCAGTAAGCAAAAAACGCTTGCGTACATGAGATCACGCCCTTTGTTCGTGCTATCTTTTATTTATCCTTCAGCTACTATTTGAACCAATTTTCTACAAGATACGTGATAAGAAATACACAATTGTATTGACATTAGTTCTGCACAACATACAGTATATAAAAATTACTTTTAATCAAGGTTGTGATCTTGATATAAACACCTGACCCATTATGTATATACATTTGTCAGTATAAACTAAGCAACCAATGTTTAGTTAATTATATAAATGTTCAAATAAATACCACTTCTCCATGAAATGTGTTGCATGTTCTATAATGACAGAATGGAGATGGTTATTTTGAACTTTATGTCTAAAGTGGCGCAATATAGGCTTCACCTAAATGAACAACTAACCAAGAAACATTGGTTAGTATACAACTGATCACTAGATTCCAAAGTATACGTGCCCAGATTCGAGCCCTGTCTGCGGCAAATTCTGGACAGTACGTGATGAGTTTCCAAAAAGAATGAAACCGGTTTACTTGATGGATTTTCTTTCCTACAGTATACAATACTTATTTTATACTGAGAAACATGTGTACATAATAGGTTAGTTGTTTATGTCATGATCGCAACCTTGATTAAAAGTAATTGTTACCACCGCCCGGGCAAACAATGCTTATTTAAATATTTAACTATGTATTTTAGTTACCTTTCAAAGGAGACGCACCATACGAAATATTTACTTGATGAACTAAAAAACAGTGACTACACGGACGTCTAATACAAAACGGATGTTTGTTTATGCAAAAAATGGCTTTCAGTCATAAATGTTTAACACCGCTCCATTCGATCGAGCAGTCCAATATAACTAATTTACAAACATGAAATAGCTGCTCAGTGTGCTACGTCGTTCGAATTGGCCGATCACTAAGGAAGTGAATCCAAGAGCATTTTAGACTAAACGTAGCTGACAAAAGAAGAACTTTTCTATAATAGTTAGATACATTATTTTTTAAGTCACACTCAAATACACGCGGATACCAAAATATTTCACAAGCAAGAAATTAAAAAGAATTACTCGCTCCGGAAGCTGTCAGTGGCAAAATCTTTAATATTTAGCTAAATAAATGAAATAATTCCGTTCATAAAAACAATGAAAGCTGGTTAACTGCACTCGTACTTGAATGTGTATGTGCTCCTCTGCATGTGCGTTTTCTGATTTATGATGTTAGATGTATAATTTATACAGTTCATAAAATAAAATACTTTATGCGTTATAAAATTTTCTTCATAAAGTATCAGTCAAGTTAAGTGGCGATGACAAAATGTCTCTCATAAACTTTCACGTAGACCTAATTTATACTAAATTAATGGCTCGATACGCAGTGCATTTGTCAATGTATACTACTAATACCCAAAAATTATTGCGTTGAAATTTATATATATTACTTTCCCTATGATTTTAATAAACATACCATGCAGCGTTTGACTTTCTTTTATCTTCTAAAGGGGAATTTGTCGTCTTTGTCAGCTTCATTTGTATTTTCAAACAATTTTGAAGTGTAGTTCTAAAGGAAGCGACGAAAGTATCCCATCTACGTATCTCTTTTCCGTTACAGATTTTATACCTGTGGTCTATAGCTGAGCATGTAGACGTCTTCGAAAAAAATGCAGCAATAAGTTTTCTTATTGTAATATCAATACAATATTTGAAATACTATCCATTTGAACTGAACTGTACGTTTTGCGTGCACAGTTCTATGTTTTTTTTTAAATTCGTATCTCAATTTGGAAATCATGCCAATCATTCCCAAATAGATTACGTACAAATGGTAACGTAGTTCCTAGTGGGTTGTTTGTTAAAAATGAGGAAGCCAAGTAAAAGCACGTTATAATCATAAATCTTCAAGTTCTTAAAATTTTAAAACAGTCAAATGGAATTCTATATTGTGTTTACTCCCAGTTGTAGGATTACACATAGTAGATTTGCTGGCTTATGGTGGGGCGCGTTAGTGATTGGTCTAATGGACCGAATTGGATGTTTTCTTGAATTAAGTTGTGCCTTAGTGGTCTTGGAGTTTCCATCCAACAATATATATATATATATATATATATATATATATATATATATAAATATATATATATATATATAATTAGGTGAAAAGAACACATTAATAACAAAGTGGATAAAGGACATTTATTTCGTGAATACTAATCATCTCTTATACAATCATACATATTTATACATTTTGGGTTTTCAATTGATTATGCTAGTAGTAACATATCTGACTCGTGTTTACTCCTGTTTCTTGTTTTGACTAGTTGGTAAGTGTGTATGCGTTTGTGGTTTTGTGTCTGTGTGTGTGTTTGCATTTACAGATCATTCTCGCAGTATTACAAAGAAATGTCTGAGATCTGGTCATTATTGTTTTGATAGCTTGAGAATTAACCATTTGTGCGCATTATTCACTGTTACATGTACGAGTGCTATTTTTCCCAGTGTAGTTGATCGTTTCACCTTGTTGCGCAAATTTATAATTTCCACATGGTAACAGCGCCAGTGTGGATTGCAGTGTTAAGCGCTCATATTGTTTGGAAACTTCTGTCACCGTATGCGCCTACGGTGACAGAAGAGTAGTGAAATAGAAAATTTTCAAAGACTACCTGCGGTCATGTTGAAGGCGTTCGCGCAAGCGGATCTAACCGTAACAGTTTAGCTCAACCAAGCAATAACTTCTTAAGCTGTTCAAGATTTCGTCATATTATATTTCTGTTTAGTCGTCCAAAGTGCTTGTTGTAGTTAATGATACGAATATTCTCACGGAACTTAGGCACACATCTCAAGAAGAAATCTTTATTCTTCGTATACATTCTCGATGGATCACCTACAACCGGTTGTCCAGAATAGTTGTAAAACAATTTTTTTCCAGCTAGACGGACCAAAACTTTCACTTTTCAAAGGCTGAGTAGATTCATGGAATTGAAATGCAAAAGCTAGTTGGACAGAAATTTCCAAAATAACCACCACCCGCGCAATCAATTATTGTTAAACTTGTTGGTATGTTACATACGGCCAGTTTCATACAGTAGGACAAAAATTTCATAAAATTGACACCACCATTTTCACGTCAGCATTTAAACAGTTATAATTTTTATCTAGTTTTCCTATAAGAAAATATCCTAACAACACCATTCCAACTACGGAACTATAGAGGGCTTGGTGAGATTTAATGTATTTTTCACCGTTTGGTACAATTACCACGATTTATAGTTCATGGGAACAAAAAATAAAAATGTGCGTGTATTAATACCTGCCTGGCTAAATCAGCATATAGTAGTGCTGATACATAACAGACTGACTGCGACAGGGTGGCTCAGTGGTTAGAACACCAGATTCAGAAGCAGGCGTGCCCAGGTTCGAGCCCTATCCGCAGCATATTCAGGCCATTAAATTATGAGTTCCCAATAAGGACGAAACCGGTCTACTGGATGACTTGCCTTTTCTGCACTATACAATTCTTAGTTTATACTGACGTATGTAAGTGATTAGTGGGTCAGATGCTTATATCAAGATCGTAACCTTGATTAGAATAACTGTTATCATCACCCGCGCAACCAATATTCGCTTAATTATAAATGATTACTTGATTATCATCCTATAGGTTATATGTTAATTTACATTTTTCCTGTTAAAAATTTTTTGACTATGTGAATACGCTTTAATATGCTTTTATATTCATTAATTTTTGATCGGCTAGGTGGTGAATAGCGTGAGAAATCATTTAGTTTTATTTTCTTGTAAAATAATGAACTAATGTACTGTATTGTCCATTGTTTTAAGACGCCCACATTCTAAGCCTTATAACCTTTTTAACTAGATTATCCAATTGAACTTTCGACTATAAGTATATATTTAACTACTTTATTTGAATTAAGTTACGAATTAATGATCAGAAGGACGTAAGGAGATAATTGCGTAGAAACTATTTAGTTATGTTTCCTATAATAAGGGTTTGATTTGCAAGCAAATTTATATTTATGTGCTTTTGTATGCGGACTGCTTGTTATTGTGACCAATAATTGTACGAAGAGGCCCTATAAACAAACAAGAAATTGTACCATTGCTTCCAAATCCTATAGTGGATTAACTGTACCAACGATGGACGGAAAAGAGCCTACAATATAGAAGCTAGACTGCGGACAAGTTGGATCATATAACAACAGTTTTTGACTATGAAGACGAAGCCAAGATATCGTGAATGAGGCCACTTCGACATTGTGCAGTATAGTCGCCTTAGTTATTGTACTGATATAAGTTTGAGAAGTCTGTGTGGCCTAGATATATCGTTACCGAATCATCCGGTCTTCTTTGAGATTTTGCTTTATACGAGAAGCAAATAGCCTGTTCTTCTTTGCGCTGATTTGATGAGTTTGTGTTGAAAAGAGATGCAGCATGCTCATGGTGTTTGTTTTTGTTATTTGCGTACGCAGCGGATGAAGCCAATAAACCGTCCACCCAGAATAGACGTCATGACTCTTCGGTGAGAAGAGACGATCAACACCAAAATGGCGGTTAGTGTTGATTTGAACAGGAAATTGCGTTGATTCGATGACTGTTAAATGAAATGTGCAGCATAATTCTAGTGGTTGGTATAATAAACATAACCCGTTCCGTTATGAGAGATTTTATAACTGTTGAGAATAGACAGAGCTGACTGGTGATAAGTTTTGGTATTTTATACGCGAAGGTAAAGCTTCTAAACGTCCAAGAGTTGAGATGGGGAATTTTCGTTGAGAAAAACTAGCGGCACATTATTTATTGGTGCTACACGTAACCCAACCAATGCAAAATGCATATTCAACGTGTCTATGATCACCGAATTAAAGAATATTGGCGATCTATGTACATTCTTCCTGTTTTCGAATAAATAAATATTCTCTTACAATTAAATGTCAAGCCCTATCCAGTTTACCTTTCGCGTGTTTCTCGTAACATGTTCTTTCACTTTCAGCCAGTCAACAAAACTCTTATCCAATCCGCGCCGGAATGAGACCATGCTCAGATCCTTGTCACATTTCATGACTCGTATAGAAAACTAGCATTAAAAGCGCGATGTCTAATGAGAAAAGGCATTAGCCAAGTTGGATCAGATTTATTTATCTGGAAGCATCTACGTTGTACCGTTATCATTCGCTTAGGTTTCGAACCCTTCAACAATTCACTTACATACATACATACTTACATAAATGAATATATTCATACATGCATGTAAACAAATATACATACATAAATTCATACACAAATACATGCATACACACAAATAAACATAAATACATATATATATACACACGTGCATGCATACATATAGCAATATATATATAGTATATATATATATATATATATAGTATATATATGTATGTATATATATATATATACATGCATGCATGCATACACAAATAAGCATATATTTACATACATACATACATAATTGTTCCTCTTATTTACCAACAACTAAGCTTGCAATGTATCACAATTTAATAATATGACCCAGTGGGTGAAATATCCTTATGCAGCCAAAATTTGACATCCACGTATGAAACGTTACTCTTCATTGCGAAATTAATCATCAAATATTAAATTGCATCTGTGTAGTCAAACCGTACACGAGACTTCGCATGAGTTGGGAAAGCTCTAAGCCGATAATACTCGTTACACGAATTAGTTATAATGATTCAGTCGTTAGGCTAGAAATTTCATTGTTCACGGTTCATTCGGATAAAGTTACCAAATTAAAAAAATAGCATAACGCATCAACTGTTAACATACCTCTGTAATAAATAAGTATCAATATTTTTGATAAAACATTAAATTTTATGAAAGAGTAAAATGCTTACTAAGAGGCAATTAGTTTTGCTTTGCAAATGACTGATAGTAAAATCAGCTAGCAAAGACAATTTTTTTATTTGTGCTAAGCGGTCCACAGCATCGGCGCTATTCTGAAAATACACAAAAAAATAAAAACAAGTTAAAGCATAGTTTTGATTTGGTGAGATACAAATTAATAGATAGACAAGAGTAAAGTTTAAACCACTTCTAAATAAACAATTTGGAAGGTAATAGATTGAAAGAAACATGTTTCGCGATAGGAAATAGATTAATTACCTGGTCCTTGTTGTACCCAACGAGGTGTTTGCATCCAGTTTTTAAATATTTCGTCTGCAACTTTCGGTAGCCTCCTCAAACGGAAAGCACATCCAACAAACAATTTGACAATCTTTAAATTAAATTCGGAGTCAAATTGAAGACGGTGGATGCAAACACAATGTTGGGTACAACAAGGAAAAGGTAATTATTTTTTTCTTTCAAAGCATACTGAGGTACCAAATACAGTTCCAAGTCAATGCGGCTGAATAACATATATCCCCAGACCAAGTAGAAATGAGTAAGGCAAGAGGAAAATTTTAGATTTGGCTTGATGATTATTAAATTTTTTGGGGATGTGGTTTCTGTTGTAAAGGCTGCCGAAAGTTGCAGCTGAAACTATTGGAGTCAAAGATAGCGGATGCAAACACCTTATGAGTACAGCAAGGACCAGATAAAAGGTAATAGATTGTTTAGCATACGAAGGATGTCTCAACCCTATTTTGGTTATATTTTCAATTACACAAGCCTTGATCTTTTGGGTTGTGAATTGTTATCACTATTCACGCAATCAACTATTGATTACTTGAATAATTTATGCATATATATATATATATATATATGGCGAATTCTGCAAAATTTCGTGGTCGTGACGGCTTAGAAATTATGTGGCCGATATTTCCAGTCAAGTACTGGTTGTAAGAGCCACATACCTAATTTCGATTTCTCTATATCTGCATTGAGATTTGATCCTTGTCAGTCAGTTCGCTGTTTTGCTTTGATGATCGTAGAATATCGATACTCGTGAGTACATTTGGTTGTCTATAGTATGGCTATGCTGTGAGTGCTTTGCTCACAATGGATTGGCTTTTATCTTAATCTCACAAACTTGATTTAATTAAATATTTCTACCAGTAGCATTATCAGTGGTTGCCTAATCGAATCATTAGAGCATGCTGAAACAACTTATCTGAGAAGGATAATAACGATCCACTAAGTGGATAAGGCGGCGCTCAAGACACCAGAACCCGATCAATGCCAATTTAACTAAAAGATAAAATATAATTCTACAGGGTATAAATATAAACAGTCAATTATCTTACCCAAAAATCATTTGATCGAAACAAGTTGTTTTTAAAGAGGTCTCCAAATGTTTTACCAACTATCTTTCCGAAGGATAAAAGACGAGAATTCCGTTCATCTGCTCCAGCAAATACGCTATCCCCTTGCAAAAAAAGCAACGGAAAAATTAACTTTGCAAGCAACTAATAATGGTTAAAAAAAGAGATAGCTGATAAAGAGATAATAATTATTGTCACACTCAAATGGTCAATTGTGCGTTCGAACAACTGTGTTTGGTGGGAAATTTTTATTCCATCACAGCTCACATGATCAGTGTAGCTTATGTACTCAATAAATTAAAGCTGACATTTTTATCCTATCTAGTGCTCATTTATGCAAGTATGTATTAGGTTTTGCGAACCTAGTAACAAATTAGTTCAGTTGTGACCAGAAGGATAAACCAAAGGCAGCATGAACGGAAAGTATAATCTCATGCACATTCGTTTCGTGCTTACTGGCGACTCATCAGTAGGAGCCGGTATTACGCCCTTTAACCACTATATATTTGGTAGAAGAATGTGGAATAATAGGACGGTACAATCTCCTAGACGAATATGTAAACCTGTAATAGTGAAGCTAACATAATCTGAAGTCAACGACAATACGACTTCAATGCTAACTCACACTATATGACGAATGTGCAAACCTGTAATAGTGAAGCTAACATAATCTGAAGTCAACGACAATACGACTTCAATGCTAACTCACACTATATAATATATATACGGAGTCTGTAAAGGATACTAACACTATGGCTATTGTGTTAGTAACTGATACCTTTTTTGAAATCGATGAGTACCGGATACTAACACTATGGTTTCCGAGTCGGTACATGATACCAACCTGATGGATATAAATTTATGCTAAAGTTCACCCAAATTGAGAATTACAACAATTTCCGAACACCTGTTACTCCAGTTAAACCATACACTCTGGCCTTCATCGATATCAGTTATCACATTTCGCGGTAAGCATGACATCATTCAATTCAATATATTACAGTTAAATACTGTTTGTTGCGAAGAACTAATATATATGCAAGTATGTATTAGGTTTTGCGAACCTAGTAACAAATTAGTTCAGTTGTGACCAGAAGGATAAACCAAAGGCAGCATGAACGGAAAGTATAATCTCATGCACATTCGTTTCGTGCTTTCTGGCGACTCATCAGTAGGAGCCGGTATTACGCCCTTTAACCACTATATATTTGGTAGAAGAATGTGGAATAATAGGACGGTACAATCTCCTAGACGAATGTGTAAACCTGTAATAGTGAAGCTAACACAATCTGAAGTCAACGACAATACGATTTCAATGCTAACTCACACTATATGACGAATTTGTAAACCTGTAATAGTGAAGCTAACATAATCTGAAGTCAACGACAATACGACTTCAATGCTAACTCACACTATATAATATATATACGGAGTCTGTAAAGGATACTAACACTATAGCCATTGTGTTAGTAACTGATACCTTTTTTTGAAATCGATGAGTACCGGATACTAACACTATGGTTTCCGAGTCGGTACATGATACCAACCTGATGGATATAAATTTATGCTAAAGTTCACCCAAATTGAGATTTACAACAATTTCCGAACACCTGTTACTCCAGTTAAACCATACACTCTGGCCTTCATCGATATCAGGTAACACATTTCGCGGTAAGCATGACATCATTCAATTCAATATATTACAGTTAAATACTATTTGTTGCGAAGAGCTAATATATATGCAAGTATGTATTAGGTTTTGCGAACCTTGTAACAAATTAGTTCAGTTGTGACCGGAAGGATAAACCAAAGGCAGCATGAACGGAAAGTATAATCTCATGCACATTCGTTTCGTGCTTACTGGCGGAGCCGGTATTACGCCCTTTAACCACTATATATTTGGTAGAAGAATGTGTAATAATAGGACGGTACAATCTCCTAGACGAATGTGTAAACCTGTAATAGTGAAGCTAACATAATCTGAAGTCAACGACAATACGATTTCAATGCTAACTCACACTATATGACGAATGTGTAAACCTGTAATAGTGAAGCTAACATAATCTGAAGTCAACAACAATACGACTTCAATGCTAACTCACACTATATAATATATATACCGAGTCTGTAAAGGATACTAACACTATGGCTATTGTGTTAGTAACTGATACCTTTTTTTGAAATCGATGAGTACCGGGTACTAACACTATGGTTTCCGAGTCGGTACATGATACCAACCTGATGGATATAAATTTATGCTAAATTTCACCCAAAATGAGATTTACAACAATTTCCGAACACCTGTTACTCCAGTTAAACCATACACTCTGGCCTTCATCGATATCAGTTAACACATTTCGCGGTAAGCATGACATCATTCAATTCAATATATTACAGTTAAATACTGTTTGTTGCGAAGAACTAATATATATGCAAGTATGTGTTAGGTTTTGCGAACCGAGTAACAAATTAGTTCAGTTGTGACCAGAAGGATAAACCAAAGGCAGCATGAACGGAAGGTATAATCTCATACACATTCGTTTCGTGCTTACTGGCGACTCATCAGTAGGAGCCGGTATTACGCCCTTTAACCACTATATATTCGGTAGAAGAATGCGGAATAATAGGACGGTACAATCTCCTAGACGAATGTGTAAACCTGTAATAGTGAAGCTAACACAATCTGAAGTCAACGACAATACGATTTCAATGCTATCTCACACTATATGACGAATTTGTAAACCTGTAATAGTGAAGCTAACATAATCTGAAGTCAACGACAATACGACTTCAATGCTAACTCACACTATATAATATATATACGGAGTCTGTAAAGGATAATAACACTATGGCTGTTTTGTTAGTAAATGATACCTTTTTTGAAATCGATGAGTACCAGATACTAACACTATGGTTTCCGAGTCGGTACATGATACCAACCTGATGGATATAAATTTATACTAAAGTTCACCCAAATTGAGAATTACAACAATTTCCGAACACCTGTTACTCCAGTTAAACCATACACTCTGGCCTTCATCGATATCAGTTAACACATTTCGCGGTAAGCATGACATCATTCAATTCAATATATTACAGTTAAATACTGTTTATTGCGAAGAACTAATATATATACAAGTATGTATTAGGTTTTGCGAACCTAGTAACAAATTAGTTCAGTTGTGACCAGAAGGATAAACCAAAAGGCAGCATGAACGGAAAGTATAATCTCATGCACATTCGTTTCGTGCTTACTGGCGACTCATCAGTAGGAGCCGGTGTTACGCCCTTTAACCACTATATATTTGGTAGAAGAATGTGGAATAATAGGACGGTACAATATCCTTCTGGTCACAACTGAACTAATTTGTTACTAGGTTCGCAAAACCTAATACATACTTGCATATACTGGATGAATTGCCTTTTCTACACTATACAATTCTTAGTTTATACTGACATATGTAAGTAATTAATTGGTCAGGTGTTTATATCAAGACCGCAACCTTGATTATAATACTTGTTATCACCACCCGCGCAACCAATGTTCGTTTAATTATATAAATGTTCATTTCAATACCACATCCCCATGTAGTGTGGTGTCTGTTCAGTAATGACAGATTGGGAATGGTTAGTTGGTACTTTGGGTCTAAATGGATGCCATATGAGCTCCACCTAAAGGAAAAATAGACTAGCCAAATTACATTAGCTAATATATATATGAAAATTGTGTGCAGTGTAGTGTGAGGCAGGATGGTTCGGTGGTTAGTGCACCAGATTCCCTAGCAGACGTGACCAGGTTCGTGTTCTGTCCGCGACAAATTCTGGCCAGTACTTGATGAGTTCCCAATAAGGACGAAACCGGACTACTGAAAGAATTGCCTTTTGTACACGATAAAATTCTTAGTTTATACTGACATATGTAAGTAATTAATGGGTCAGCTGTTTATATCAAGAAAGAAACCTTGATTATATTACTTGTAATCACCACCCGAGCAACCAATGTTCGTTTAATTATATAAATGTTCATTTCAAAACCATTTCCTACATGTAGTGTGGTGTCAGTTCAGTAATAAAAGATTAGGAATGGTTAGATTGAACTTTGGGTCTAAATGGATGCCATATGAGCTCCACCTAAAGTAAATATAGACTAGCCAAATTACATTAGTTAGTATATAACTGAAAATTGTGTGCAGTATAGAGTGCGGCAGGATGGCTCAGTTGTTAGAACACCTGATTCCGAAGCCGACGTGCCCAGGTTCAAGTCCTGTCCGCGGCAAATTCTGGCCAGTACTTGATGAGTTCCCAATAAGTACGAAACCGGTCTACTGAATGAATTGCCTTTTCTACACTATACAATTCTTTCTTTATACTGACATAGGTAAGTAATTAATGGGTCAGGTGTTTATATCAAGACCGCAACATTGATTATAATAATTTTTATCACCACCCGCGCAACCAATGTTCGTTTAATTATATAAATGTTCATTTCAATACCACATCCCCCATTTAGTGTGGTGTCTGTTCAGTAATGAGAGATTGGGAATGGTTAATTGGTACATTGGGTCTAAATGTATGCCATATGAGATCCACCTAAAGGAAAAATAGACTAGCCGAAATACATTAGCTAGTATATAATTGAAAATTGTGTGCAGTGTAATGTGATGCAGGATGGCTCAGTGGTTAGTGCACCAGATTCCGAAGCAGACGCGCCCAGGTTCGAGACCTGTCCGCGGCATATTCTGGCCAGTACTTGATGAGTTCCCAATAAGGACGAAACAGGTCTACTGGATGAATTGCCTTTTGTACACTATAAAATTCTTAGTTTATACTGACATATGTAATTACTTAATGGCTCAGGATTTTATATCAAGAAAGCAACCTTGATTATATTACATGTTATCACCACCCGAGCAACCAATGTTCGTTTAGTTATATAAATGTTGATTTCAATACCATATCCCCCATGTAGTGTGGTGTCAGATCAGTAATTACAGATTGGGTATGGTTAGTTGGTACTTTGTCTCTAAATGGATGCCATATAAACTCCAGCTAGTTGGAAAAAAGACTAGCCAAATTACATTAATTACAATATAACTGAAAATTTTGTGCAGTGTAGTGTGCGACAGGATGGCTCAGTGGTTAGTGCACCAGGTTTCGAAGCAGCCGTGTCCAGGTTTGAGTCCTGTGCGCGGCAAATTCTGGCCAGTACTTGATGAGTTCCAAATAAGGAAGAAAGCAGACTACTGGATGAATTGCCTTTTATACTCTATAAATGTCTTAGTTTATACTGACATATGTTAGTAATTAATGGGTCAGGTATTTATATCAAGACCGCAATCTTGACTATATTACTTGTTATCACCATCCGAGCAACCAATGTTCGTTTAATTATATAAAGGTTCATTTCAAAACCACATCCCCCATGTAGTGTGATGTCAGTTCTGTAATAACAGATTAGGAATGGTTAGTTGGTACTTTGCGTCTAAATGGATGCCATATGAGCTCCACCTAAAGGAAAAATAGACTAGCCAAATTAAAATAGCTAATATATAACAGAAAATTGTGTGCAGTGTAGTGTGAGGCATGATGGTTCGGTGGTTAGTGCACCAGATTCCCTAGCAAACGTGACCAGGTTCGAGTTCTGTCCGCGGCAAATTGTGGCCAGTCTTTGATGAGTTCCCAATAAGGACGAAACCGGACTACTCGACGAATTGCCGTTTCTACACTATACAACTCTTAGTTTATACTGACATATGTAAGTAATTATTGGACCAGTTATTTATATCAAGACCGTAACCTTGATTATATTAATTGTGATCCCCACGCGCGCAACCAATTTTCGTTTAATTATATGAATGTTCATTAAAATACCACATCCCCCATGTAGTGTAGTGTCAGTTCAGTAATAACAGATTGGGAATGGTTAGTTGTTACTTTGGGTCTAAATGGATGCCATATGAGCTCCACCTAAAGGAAAAATAGACTAGCCAAATTACATTAGTTAGTATATAACTGAAAATTTTGTGCAGTATAGTGTGCGGCAGGATGGCTCAATTGTTAGAACACCAGATTCCGAAGCAGACGTGCCCAGGTTCGAGTCCTGTCCGCGGCAAATTCTGGCCAGTACATGATGAGTTCCCAATAAGGACGAAACCGGTCTACTGGATGAATCGCCTTTTCTACACTATACAATTCTTAGTTTATACTGACATATGTAAGTAATTAATGGGTCAGGTGTTTATATCAAGGCCGCAACCTTGATTATAATAATTGTTATCACCACCCGCGCAACCAATGTTCGTTTCATTATATAAATGTTCATTTCAATAACACTTCCCCATGTAATGTGGTGTCTGTTCAGTAATGACAGATTGGGCATGGTTAGTTGGAACTTTGGGTCTAAATGGATGCCATATGAGCTCCACCTAAAGGAAAATTGACTAACCAAGTTACATTAGTTAGTATATAACTGAAAATTGTGTGTATTGTAGTGTGCGGCAGGATAGCTCAGTGGTTAGAGCACCAGATACCGAAGCAGACGTGCCCAGGTTCGTATCCTGTCCGCGGCAAATTCTGGCCAGTACTTGATGAGTTCCCAATTAGGACGAAACCGGTCTACCTGATGAATTGCCTTTTCTACACTATACAATTCTTAGTTTATACTGACATATGTAAGTAATTAATGGGTCAGGTGTTTATATCAAGACGGCAAACTTGATTATAATAATTGTGATCACCACCCGCGCAAACAATGTTCGTTTAATTATATAAATGTTCATTTCAATACCACTTCCCCATGTAATGTGGTGTCTGTTCAGTAATGACAGATTGGGCATGGTTAGTTGGAACTTTGGGTCTAAATGAATGCCATATGAGCTCCACCTAAAGGAAAAATTGACTAACCATATTAGATTTGTTAGTATATAACTGAAAATTGTGTGTAGTGTAGTGTGCGGCAGGATAGCTCAGTGGTTAGAACACCAGATTCCGAATCAGACGTGCCCAGGTTCGTATCCTGTCCGCGGCAAATTCTGGCCAGTACTTGATGAGTTCCCAATAAGGACGAAACCGGTCTACTGGATGAATTGCCTTATCTACACTATACAATTCTTAGTTTATACTGACATATGTAAGTAATTAATGGGTTAGGTGTTTATATCAAGACTGCAACCTTGATTATAATAATTGTTATCACCACCCGCGCAACCAATGTTCGTTTAATTATATAAATGTTCATTTAAATACCATTTCCCCATGTAATGTGGTGTCTGTTCAGTAATGACAGATTGGGCATGGTTAGTTGGAACTTTGGGCCTAAATGGATGCCATATGAGCTCCACCTAAAGGAAAAATTGACTAACCAAGTTACATTAGTTAGTATATATCTGAAAATTGTGTGTAGTGTAGTGTGCGGCAGGATAGCTCAGTGGTTAGAGCACCAGATTCCGAAGCAGACGTGCCCAGGTTCGTATCCTGTCCGCGGCAAATTCTGGCCAGTACTTGATGAGTTCCCAATAAGGACGAAACCGGTCTACTGGAGGAATTGCCTTTTCTACACTATACAATTCTTAGTTTATACTGACATATGTAAGTAATTAATGGGTCAGGTGTTTATATCAAGACCGCAACATTGATTATAATAATTGTTATCACCACCCGCGCAACCAATGTTCGTTTAATTATATAAATGTTCATTTCAATAGCACATCCCCCATTTAGTGTGGTGTCTGTTCAGTAATGAGAGATTGGGAATGGTTAATTGGTACTTTGGGTCTAAATGTAAGCCATATGAGCTCCAACCAAAGGAAAAATAGACTAGCCAAATTACATTAGTTAATATATAACTGAAAATTGTGTGCAGTGTAGTGTGATGCAGGATGGCTCAGTGGTTAGTGCACCAAATTCCGAAGCAGACGTGACCAGGTTCGAGACCTGTCCGCGGCATATTCTGGACAGTACTTGATGAATTCCCAGTTAGGACGAAACCGGTCTACTGGATGAATTGACTTTTCTACACTATACAATTCTTAGTTTATACTGACTTATGTATGTAATTAATAGGTGAGGTGTTTATATCAAGTCCGCAACCTTGATTATAATAATTGTTATCACCAACCGCGCAACCAATGTTCGTTTAATTATATAAATGTTCATTTCAATACCACATCCCCCCATGTAGTTCGGTGTCTGTTCATTAATTACAGATTGGGAATGGTTAGTTTGTACTTTGAGTCTAAACGGATGCCATATGAGATCCACCTAAAGCAAAAATAGACTAGCCAAATTACATTAGTTAGTATATAACGAAAAAATTGTGTGCAGTATAGTGTGCGGCAGGATGGCTCAGTTGTTAGAACACCAGATACCGAAGCAGAAGTGCCCAGGTTTGATTCCTGTCCGCCGCAAATTCCGGCCAGTACTTGATGAGTTTCCAATAAAGACGAAACCGGTCTAATCGATGAATTGCCTTTTCTACACTATACAATTCTTAGTTTATACTGACATATGTAAGTAATTAATGGACCAGTTATTTGTATCAAGACCGCAACCTTGATTATATTAATTGTGATCACCACCCGCGCAAACAATGTTCGTTTAATTATATAAATGTTCATTTCAATACCACATCCCCCATGTAGTGTGGTTTCAGTTCAGTAATAACTGATTGGGAATGGTTAGTTGGTAATTTGGGTCTAAATGGATGCCATATGAGCTCCACCTAATGGAAAAATAGACTAGCCAAATTACATTAATTAGTATATAATTAAAAATTGTGTGCAGTGTAGTGTGCGGCAGGATGGCTCAGTGGTTAGAACACCAGATTCCGAAGCAGACGTGGCCAGGTTCGTATCCTGTCCGCGGCAATTTCTGGCCAGTACATGCTGAGCTCCCAATAAGGACGAAACCGGTCTACTGGATGAACTGCTTTTTCTACACTATACAATTTTTAGTTTATAATGACATATGTAAGTAATTTATGGGTCAGGTGTTTATATCAAGATCGCAACCTTGATTATATTAATTTTTATCACCGCCCGCGCAACCAATATTCGTTTAATTATATGAATGTTCATTAAAATACCACATCCCCCATGTAGTGTGGTTTCAGTTCAGTAATAACTGATTCGGAATGGTTAGTTGGTACTTTGGGTCTAAATGGATGCCATATGAGCTACACCAAAAGGAAAAATATACTAGCCAAATTACATTAGTTAGAATATAACTGAAAATTGTGTGCAGTGTAGTTTGCGGAAGGATGGCTCGGTAGTTAGAACACCAGATTCCGAATCAGACGTGCCTAGGTTCGAATCCTGTCCGCGGCAAATTCTGGCCAGTACTTGATGAGTTCCCAATAAGGACGAAACCGGTCTACTGGATGAATTGACTTTTCTACACTATACATTTGTGAGTTTATACTGGCATATGTTAGTAATTAATGGGTCAGGTTTTTATATCAAGACCGCAACCTTGATTATATTTATTGTGATCACCACCCGCGCAACCAATGTACGTTTAATTATATAAATGTTCAATTCAATACCACATCCCTCATTTAGTTTGGTGTCTGTTCAGTAATGAGAGATTGGGAATGGTTAGTTGGTACTTTGGGTCTAAATGAATGCCATATGAGCTCCACATAAAGGAAAAATAGACTAGACAAATTACATTAGCTGGTATATAACTGAAAATTGTGTGGAGTGTAGTGTGAGGCAGGATGGCTCAGTGGTTAGTGCACCAGTTTCCAAAGCAGGCGTGACCAGGTTCGAGTCCTGTGCACGGCAAATTCTGGCCAGTACTTGATGAGTTCCCAATAAGGAAGAAAGCGGACTACTGGATGAATTGCCTTTTATACACTATAAAAGACTTAGTTTATACTGACATATGTAAGTAATTAATGGGTCAGGTGTTTATATCAAGACCGCAACCTTGATTATATTACTTGTTATCACCACCCGAACAACCATTGTTCCTTCAATTATATAAATGTTGATTCCAATACCATATCCCAAATGTAGTGTGGTGTCTGTTCATTAATTACAGATTGGGAATGGTTAGTTGGTACTTTGGATCTAAATGGATGCCATATGAGCTCCACCTAAAGGAAAAATAGACTAGCCAAATAACATTAGTTAATATATAACTGAAAATTGTGTGCAGTATAGTGTGCGGCAGGATGGCTCAGTTGTTAGAACACCAGATTCCGAAGCAGACGTGCCCATGTTCGAGTCCTGTCCGCGGCAAATTCTGGCCAGTACTTGATGAGTTCCCAGTAAGGTCGAAACCGGTCTACTGGATGAATTGCCTTTTCTACACTATACAATTCTTAGTTTATACTGACTTAAGTATGTAATTAATGGGTGAGGTATTTATATCAAGTCCGCAACATTGATTATATTAATTGTGATCACCACACGCGCAAACAATGTTCGTTTAATTATATGAATGTTCATTTCAATACCACATCCCCCATGTAGTGTGGTTTCCGTTCAGTAATAACTGATTGGAAATGGTTAGTTAGTAATTTGGGTCTAAATAGATGCCATATGAGCTCCACCTAATGGCAAAATAGACTAGCCAAATTACATTAATTAGTATATAATTGAAAATTGTGTGCAGTGTAGTGTGCGGCAGAATGGCTCAGTTATTAGAACACCAGATTCCGAAGCAGACGTGGCCAGGTTCGACTCCTGTCCGCGGCAATTTCTGGCCAGTACTTGCTGAGCTCCCAATAAGGACGAAACCGGTCTACTGGATGAATTGCTTTTTCTACACTATACAATTGTTAGTTTATCATGGCATATGTAAGTAATTTATGGGTCAGGTGTTTATATCAAGTCCGCAACCTTGATTATAATAATTTTTATCACCAAACGCGCAACCAATGTTCGTTTGGTTATATGAATGTTCATTTAAATACCACATCCCCCATGTAGTGTGGTTTCAGTTCAGTAATAACTGACTGGGAATGGTTAGTTGGTAAATTGGGTCTAAATGGATGCCGTATGAGCTCCACCTAATGGAAAAATAGACTAGCCAAATTACATTAGCTAGTACATAACTGAAAATTGTGTGCAGTGTACTGTGAGGCAGGATGGCTCAGTGGTTAGAACACCAGATTCCGTAGCAGTCGTGCCCAGGTTCGACTCCTGTCCACGGCAAATTCTGGCCAGTACTTGATGAGTTTCCAATAAAGACGAAACCGGACTACTGGGCGAATTGCCTTTTTTACACTATAAAATTCTTAGTTTATACTGACATATGTAATTATTTAATGGGTCATGTGTTTATATCAAGAAAGAAACCTTGATTATACTACTTGTTATCACCACCCGAGCAACCAATAATCGTTTAATTATATAAATGTTGATTTCAATGCCATATCCCCCATGTAGTGTGGTGTCAGTTCAGTAATAACAGATTGGGAATGGTTAGTTTGTACTTTGGGTCTAAATGGATGTCATATGTGCTCCAGCTAATGGAAATATAAAGTAGCCAAATTACATTAGTTAGTATATAACTGAAAATTTTGTGCAGTGTAGTGTGCGGCAGGATGGCTCAGTTGTTAGAACACCAGATTCCGAAGCAGACATGCCCTGGTTCGAGTCCTGTGCACGGCAAATTCTGGCCAGTACTTGATGTGTTCCCAATAAGGAAGAAAGCGGACTACTGGATGAATTGCCTTTTATACACTATAAAAGACTTAGTTTATACTGACATATGTAAGTAATTAATGGGTCAGGTGTTTATATCAAGACCGCAACCTTGATTATATTACTTGTTATCACCACCCGAGCAACCAATGTTCCTTTAATTATATAAATGTTAATTCCAATACTATATCCCGAATGTAGTGTGGTGTCTGTTCATTAAATACAGATTGGGAATGGTTAGTTGGTACTTTGGATCTAAATGGATGCCATATGAGCTCCACCTAAAGGAAAAATAGACTATCCAAATTACATTAGTTAGTATATAACGGAAAATTGTGTGCAGTATAGTGTGCGGCAGGATGGCTCAGTTTTTAGAACACCAGATACCGAAGCAGAAGTGCCCAGGTTCGAGTCCTGTCCGCCGCAAATTCTGGCCAGTACTTGATGGGTTCCCAGTAAGGTCGAAAGCGGTCTACTGTATGAATTGCCTTTTCTACACTATACAATTCTTAGTTTATACTGACATATGTAAGTAATTAATGGACCAGGTATTTATATCAAGACCGCAACCTTGATTATATTAATTGTGATCACCACCCGCGCAAACAATGTTCGTTTAAAAATATGAATGTTCATTTCAATACCACATCCCCCATGTAGAATAGAATAGAATAGAATATCTTTATTTGGATTCAAACCACACATATTCCATCAAATAATAAAATTGGAAATTGTACAATATATATTAAAATAATTATCACATCACAATATTTGTGCAATTCATCTCGTGTAGATAGGTATATCTCACTAGTTGTACAATACAATATGTCAATATCAGAAAATTCGACTGAAAAGAATAATATATACATCACCAAATTAGGAACAATTAAGGTATAATTCGAGTGTAACATTATGCAAAAATTGAGAACCATGACTAGCAATTGATTGTATGTAATGTTAACTAATTTGAAGATCTAGTGCATAACATTTCAATTATAATAATACAAAACTTGGAAATAAAATCTCAATAAAATCTGTTTCCGATAACAATTATCCTTGTCTCTTATTCAACCATGAGAAAGTATTATCATAATCAAAAAAATAAAAGATATCAGCAGGATTGCAGACTTTTTCAAGTTCAGTAAATATAGATTTAATAGACATCTTAGATGGAGGCATTTCTCTAAGCCCCTTCGGCAATTGATTATAAATTTTGTAGATTTTCGAGAAAGAGAATAACTTGCTCGCTACATTCCCCACAAAAGGAGGAGATATTGCCATATGTCCAGATCTAGTTCCAATTTCATGACTCTTCCTTATCGGAGTCATATAGGCACCAGTCCACTGGTTCAGATGGAAAACTTTTATACAATAACACATCCTCCGAAACCACAGAGATTGCAATGACGCAAACTGTAATCTAGAGGCGTATATAGTGCAAGAAGTAGGACTAATATGTTTCACAACTTTTCTTTGTACAGCTTCTATCTTATTAGACAATCCTTTTTTTAATGGATTCCAGGTAGCGACAGCATATTCTAATACCGGTCTAATCCATATTATATAGATTTGAAGTTTTATATCATTTGATAAAATAGTTCGATTTATTAGTGCCCATCTTTTCTTAGCACTGCCTACTATACTTTCAATATGTCTCTCAGCAGAAGCTGTACATGTAGTGTGGTTTCAGTTCAGTAATAACTGATTGGGAATGGTTAGTTGGTAATTTGGGTCTAAATGGATGCCATATGAGCTCCACCTAATGGAAAAATAGACTAGCCAAATTACATTAATTAGTATATAATTGAAAATTGTGTGCAGTGTAGTGTGCGGCAGAATGGCTCAGTGGTTAGAACACCAGATTCCGAAGCAGACGTGGCCAGGTTCGACTCCTGTCCGCGGCAATTTCTGGCCAGTACTTGATGAGCTCCCAATAAGGACGAAACCGGTCTACTGGATGAATTGCTTTTTCTACACTATACAATTCTTAGTTTATTCTGACATATGTAAGTAATTTATGGGTCAGGTGTTTATATCAATACCGCAACCTTGATTATATTAATTTTTATCACCGCCCGCGCAACCAATATTCGTTTAATTATATGAATGTTCATTAAAATACCACATCCCCCATGTAGTGTGGTGTCAGTTCAGTAATAACTGATTGCGAATGGTTAGTTGGTACCTTGGGTCTAAATGGATGCCATATGAGCTTCTTCTAAAGTAAATATAGACTAGCCAAATTACATTAGTTAGAATATAACTGAAAATTGTGTGCAGTGTAGTTTGCGGCAGGATGGCTCTGTTGTTAGAACACCAGATTCCGAATCAGACGTGCCTAGGTTCGAATCCTGTCCGCGGCAAATTCTGGCCAGTACTTGATGAGTTCCCAATAAGGACGAAACCGGTCTACTGGATGAATTGACTTTTCTACACTATACATTTGTTAGTTTATACTGGCATATGTTGGTAATTAATGGGTCAGGTTTTTATATCAAGATCGCAACCTTGATTATATTAATTGTGAACACAACCCGCGTAACCAATGTTCGTTTAATTATATAAATGTTCAATTCAATACCACATCCCTCATTTAGTGTGGTGTCTGTTCAGTAATGAGAGATTGGGAATGGTTAGTTGGTACTTTGGGTCTAAATGGATGCCATATGAGCTCCACCTAAAGGAAAAATAGACTAGCCAAATTACATTAGCTAGTATATGACTGAAAATTGTGTGCAGTGTAGTTTGCGGCAGGATGGCTCAGTGGTTAGAGCACCAGATTCCGAAGCAGACGTGACCAGGTTCGAGTCCTGTCCGCGGTAAATTCTGGCCAGTACTTGATGAGTTCCCACTAAGGACGAAACCGGTCTACTGGATGAATTGCCTTTTCTACACTATACAATTCTTTCTTTATACTGACATATGTAAGTAATTAATGGACCAGTTATTTTATCAAGAACGCAACCTTGATTATATTAATTGTGATCACAACCCGCGCAAACAATGTTCGTTTAATTATATAAATGTTCATTTCAATACCACATTCCCCATGTAGTGTGGTGTCAATTTCAATAATAGCTGATTGGGAATGGTTAGTTGGTACTTTGGGTCTAAATGGATGCCATATGAGCTACACCAAAAGGAAAAATATACTAGCCAAATTACATTAGTTAATATATAACTCAAAATTGTGTGCAGTGTAGTGCGCGGCAGGATGGCTCGTTTGTTAGAACACCAGATTCCGAATCAGACGTGCCTAGGTTCGAATCCTGTCCGCGGCAAATTCTGGCCAGTACTTGATGAGTTCCCAATAAGAACGAAACCGGTCTACTGGATGAATTGACTTTACTACGCTATACATTTGTGAGTTTATACTGGCATATGTTAGTAATTAATGGGTCAGGTTTTTATATCAAGACCGCAACCTTGATTATATTAATTGTGATCACCACCCGCGCAACCAATGTTCGTTTAATTACATAAATGTTCAATTCAATACCACTTCCCTCATTTAGTGTGGTGTCTGTTCAGTAATGAGAGATTGGGAATGTTTAGTTGGTACTTTGGGTCTAAATGGATGCCATATGAGCTCCACCTAAAGGAAAAATAGACTAGCCAATTTAGATTAGCTAGTACATAACTGAAAATTTTGTGCAGTGTAGTGTGATGCAGGATGGCTCAGTGGTTAGTGCACCACGTTCCGAAGCAGGCGTGACATGGTTCGAGTCCTGTGCGGGGCAAATTCTGGCCAGTACTTGATGAGTTCCCAATAATGAAGAAAGCGGACTACTGGATGAATTGCCTTTTATACACTATAAAAGTCTTAGTTTATACTGACATATGTAAGTAATTAATGGGTGAGGTGTTTATATCAAGCCCGCAACCTTGATCATAATAATTTTTATCACCACCCGCTCAACCAATGTTCGTTTGATTATATAAATGTTGATTTCAATACCAAATCCCCCATGTAGTGTGGTGTCTGTACAATAATTACAGATTGGGAATGGTTAGTTGGTACTTTGGATCTAAATGGATGCCATATGAGCTCCACCAAAAGGAAAAATAGACTAGCCAAATTACATTAGTTAGTATATAACGGAAAATTGAGTGCGGTATTATGTGCGGCAGGATGGCTCAGTTGTTAGAAAACCAGATACCGAAGCAGACGTGCCCAGGTTCGAGTCCTGTCCGCCGCAAATTCTGGCCAGTACTTGATGAGTTTCCAATAAGGACGAAACCGGTCTACTCGATGAATTGCCTTTTCTACACTATACAATTCTTAGTTTATACTGACATATGTAAGTAATTAATGGGTCAGGTGTTTATATCAAGACCACAACCTTGATTATAATAATTGTTATCACCACCCGCGCAACCAATGTTCGTTTAATTATATAAATGTTCATTTCAATACCATTTCCTCATGTAGTGTGGTGTCTGTTCAGTAATGACAGATTGGGCATGGTGAGTTGGAACTTTGGGTCTAAATGGATGCCATATGAGCTCCACCTAAAGGAAAAATTGACTAACCAAGTTACATTAGTTAGTATAAAACTGAAAATTGTGTGTAGTGTAGTGTGCGGCAGGATAGCTCAGTGGTTAGAGCACCAGATTCCGAAGCAGACGTACCCAGGTTCGTATCCTGTCCGCGGCAAATTCTGGCCAGTACTTGATGAGTTCCCAATAAGGACGAAACCGTCTACTGGATGATTTGCCTTTTCTACACTATACAATTCTTAGTTTATACTGACATATGTAAGTAATTAATAGGTCTGGTGTTTAAATCAAGACACCAACCTTGATTATAATAATTGTTATCACCACCCGCGCAACCAATGTTCGTTTAATTATATAAATATTCATTTCAATACCATTTCCCCATGTAATGTGGTGTCTGTTCAGTAATGACAGATTGGGCATGGTTAGTTGGAACTTTGGGTCTAAATGGATGCCATAGGAGCTCCCCCTAAAGGAAAAATAGACTAACCAAGTTACATTAGTTAGTATATGACTGAAAATTGTGTGTAGTGTAGTGTGCGGCAGGATAGCTCAGTGGTTAGAGCACCAGATTCCGAAGCAGACGTGACCAGGTTCGTATCCTGTCCGCGGCAAATTCTGGCCAGTACTTGATGTGTTCCCTATAAGTACGATACCGCTCTATTGGATGAATTGCCTTTTCTACACTATACAATTCTTGGTTTATACTGACATATGTAAATAATTAATGGGTCAGGTGTTTATATCATGACCGCAACCTTGATTATAATACTTGTTATCACCACCCGCGCAACCAATGTACGTTTAATTATATAAATGTTCATTTCAATACCACATCCCCCATGTAGTAAGGTGTCTGTTCAGTAATGACAGATTGGGAATGGTTAGTTAGTAATTTGGATCTAAATGGATGCCATATGAGCTCCACCTAAAGGACATATAGACTAGCCAAATTATATTAGCTAGTATATAGCTGAAAATTGTTTGCAGTGTATTGAGTGGCAGTACGGCTTAGTGGTTAGAGCACCAGATTCCGAAGCAGGCGTGCCCGGGTTCGAGTCCTGTTCGCGGCAAATTCTGGCCAGTACTTGATGAGTTCCCAATATGAACGAAACCGGTCTACTGGATGAGTTGCCTTTTCTAAACTATACAATTCTTAGTTTATACTCACATATGTAAGTAATTAATGGGTCCGGTGTTTTTGTATAAAGAAATCAAACTTGATTATATTAATTCTGATCACCATCCGCGCAACCAATGTTCGTTTAATTATATAAATGTTCATTTCAATAACACATCCCCCATGTAGTCTGGTATCTGTTCAGTAATGACAGATTGGGAATGGTTAGTTGTTTCTTAGGGTCTAAGTGGATGCCATATGAGCGCCACCTCAAGGAAAAATGGACTAGCCAAATTATATTAGCTTGTACATAACTGAAAATTGTGTGAAGTGTAATCTGCGGTAGGACGGCTCAGTGGTTAGTGCACCAGATTCCGAAGCAGAGGTGATCAGGTTCGACTCCTGTCCGCGGTAAATTCTGGCCAATACTTGATGAGTTCCCAATAAGGCCGAAACCGGTTTACTGGATGAATTGCCTTTTCTACACTATAAAATTCTCAGTTTATACTGACATACGTAAGTAATTAATGGGTCAGGTGTTTATATCAAGACCGCAAACTTGATTATATTAATTGTACTTTGGGTCTAAATAGTAGCCATATGAGCCCCACCTAAAGGAAAAATAGACTAGCCAAATTACATTAGTTAGTATATAATTGAAAATTGTGTGCAGTGTAGTGTGCGGCAGGATGGCTCAGTGGTTAGTGCACCAGATTCCGAAGCAGGCGTGACCTGGTTCGAGTCCTGTTCGCGGCAAATTCTGTCTAGTACTTGATGAGTTCCCAATAAGGACGAAACCGGTCTACTGGATGAATTGCCTTTTCTGAACTATGCAATTCTTAGTTTATACTGACATATGTATGTAATTAATGGACCAGTTGTTTATATCAAGACGGCAACCCTGATTATAATAATTGTGATCACCACCCGCGCAACCAATGTTCGTTTAATTATATAAATGTTCATTTCAATACCACATCCCCCATGTAGTGTGGTGTCTGTTCAGTAATAACAGATTGGGAATGTTCATTTGGTAACTTGGATCTAAATGGACGCCATTTGAGCGCCACACCAAGGAAAAATGGACTACCCAAATTACATTAGTTAGTATATAATTGAAAATTGTGTGCAGTGTAGTGTGCGGCAGGATGGCTCAGTGGACAGAGCACTAGACTCCAAAGCAGTCGTGCCCAGGTTCGAGTCCTGTCCGCGGATAATTCTGGTCAGTAATTGATGAGTTCCCAATAAGTACGAAACCGGTCTACTGGATGAATTGCCTTTTCTACACTATACAATTCTTAGTTTATACTGACATATATATGTAATTAATGGGTCAGGTGTTTATATCAAGACCGCAACCTTGATTATAATAATTGTGATCACCACCCGCGCAACCAATGTTCGTTTAATTATATAAATGTTCATTTCAATACCACATCCCCCATGTATAGTGATGTCAGTTCAGTAATAACAGATTGGGAATGGTTAGTTTGTAATATGGATCTAAATGGATGACATATGAACTCCACATTAATGAAAAATAGACTAGCCAAATTACATTAGATAGTATATAACTGAAAATTGTGTGTAGTATAGTTTGCGGCAGGATGGCTCATTGGTTAGTACACCAGATTCCAAAGCAGACGTGCCCAGGTACTAGTCATGTCCGCGGCAAATTCTGGCCAAGACTTGATGGCTTCCCAATAAGGAAGATACCGGTCTTCTGGATGAATTGCCTTTTCAACACTATACAATTCTTAGTTTATACTGACAAATGTCAATAATTAATGGGTGTGGTGTTTTATCAAGGCCGCAACCTTGATTATAATAATTTTTCTCACCACCCGCGCAACCAATGTTCGTTTAATTATATAAATGTTCATTTCAATACCACATCCCCTATGTTGTGTGGTGTCTGTTCAGTAATGACAGATTTGGAATGGTTAGTTTCTAATTTGGGTCTAAATGGATGTCATATGAGCTCCACCTAAAGAAAAAATAGACTAACCACATTACTTTATCTGGTATATAACTGAAAATTGTGTGCAGTGTAGTGTGCGGCAGGATGACTCAGTGGTTAGTGCACCAGATTCCGCAGCAGACGTGCCCAGGTTCGAGTCCTGTCCGCCGCAAATTCTGGCCAGTACTTGATGAGTTCCCAATAAGGACGAAACCGGTCTACTGGATGAATTGCCTTTTCTACACTGTAAAATTCTTAGTTTATACTGACATATGTAAGTAATTAATGGGTCAGGTATTCATATATAGACCGCCACCTTGATTATATTAATTGTGATCACCACCCGCGCAACCAATGTTCGCTTAATTATATAAATGTTCATTTCAATACCACATCCCCCATGTAGTGTGGTGTCAGTTCAGTAATAAAAGAATGGGAATGGTTAGTTGGTACTTTGGGTCTAAATGGACGCGATATGAGCTACACCTTATGGAAAAATGGACTAGCCAAATTACATTAGCTAGTATATAATTGAAAATTGTGCGCAGTGTAGTGTGCGGCAGGATGGCTCAGTGGTTAGTGCACCAGATTCCGAAGCAGGCGTGACCTGGTTCGAGTCCTGTCCGCCGCAAATTCTGTCTAGTACTTGATGAGTTCCCAATAAGGACGAAACCGGTCTACTGGATGAATTGCCTTTTCTGAACTATGCAATTCTTAGTTTATACTGACATATGTATGTAATTAATGGACCAGTTGTTTATATCAAGACGGCAACCCTGATTATATTAATTGTGATCACCATCCGCGCAACCAATGTTCGTTTAATTATATAAATGTTCATTTCAATACCACATCCCCCATGTAGTGTGGTGTCAGATCAGTAATAACAGATTGGGAATGTTCATTTGGTAACTTGGATCTAAATGGACGCCATTTGAGCGCCACACCAAGGAAAAATGGACTACCCAAATTACATTAGTTAGTATATAATTGAAAATTGTGTGCAGTGTAGTGTGCGGCAGGATGGCTCAGTGGACAGAGCACTAGACTCCAAAGCAGTCGTGCCCAGGTTCGAGTCCTGTCCGCGGATAATTCTGGTCAGTAATTGATGAGGTCCCAATAAGTACGAAACCGGTCTACTGGATGAATTGCCTTTTCTACACTATACAATTCTTAGTTTATACTGACATATATATGTAATTAATGGGTGTGGTGTTTATATCAAGACCGCAACCTTGATTACATTAATTGTGATCACCACCCGCGCAACCAATGTTCGTTTAATTATATAAATGTTCATTTCAATACCACATCCCCCATGTATAGTGATGTCAGTTCAGTAATAACAGATTGGGAATGGTTAGTTTGTAATATGGATCTAAATGGATGACATATGAACTCCACATAAAGGAAAAATAGACTAGCCAAATTACATTAGATAGTATATAACTGAAAATTGTGTGTAGTATAGTTTGCGGCAGGATGGCTCATTGGTTAGTACACCAGATTCCAAAGCAGACGTGCCCAGGTACTAGTCATGTCCGCGGCAAATTCTGGCCAAGACTTGATGGCTTCCCAATAAGGACGAAACCGGTCTTCTGGATGAATTGCCTTTTCAACACTATACAATTCTTAGTTTATACTGACATATGTATATAATTAATGGGTGTGGTGTTATATCAAGGCCGCAACCTTGATTATAATAATTGTTCTCACCACCCGCGCAACCAATGTTCGTTTAATTATATAAATGTTCATTTCAATACCACTTCCCCATGTAATGTGTGTTGACTGTTCAGAAATGACAGATTGGGCATGGTTAGTTGGAACTTTGGGTCTAAATGGATGTCATATGAGCTCCACCTAAAGGAAAAATTGACTAACCAAGTTACATAAGTTAGTATATAACTGAAAATTGTGTGTAGTGTAGTGTGCGGCAGGATGACTCAGTGGTTAGAGCACCAGATTCCGAAGCAGACGTGCCCAGGTTCGTATCCTGTCCGCGGCAAATTCTGGCCAGTACTTGATGAGTTCCCAATAAGGACGAAACCGGCCTACTGGATGAATTGCCTTTTCTACACTATACAATTCTTAGTTTATACTGACATATGTAAGTAATTAATGGGTCGGGTGTTTATATCAAGACCGCAACCTTGATTATAATAATTGTTATCACCACCCGTGCAACCAATGTTCGTTTAATTATATAAATGTTCATTTCAATACCACATCCCCCATGTAGTGTGGTGTCAGTTCAGTAATGAAAGAATGGGAATGGTTAGTTGGTACTTTGGGTCTAAATGGACGCGATATGAGCTACACCTTATGGAAAAATGGACTAGCCAAATTACATTAGTTAGTATATAACTGAAAATTGTGTGCACTGTAGTATGCAGCAGGATTGCTCGTTTGTTAGAACACCAGATTCCGAAGCAGACGTGCCCAGATTCGAGTCCTGTCCGCGGTAAATTCTGGTCAGTACTTGATGAGTGCCCAATAATGACGAAACCGGTCTACTGGATGAATTGCCTTTTCTACACTATACATTTCTTAGTTTATACTGATATATGTAAGTTATTAATGGGCCAGTTGTTTATATCAAGACCGCAACCTTGATTATATTAATTGTGATCACCACCCGCGCAACCAATATTCGTTTAATTATACAAATGTTCATTTCAATACCACATCCCCCATGTCATGTGGTGTCAGTTCAGTAATAACAGATTGGGAATGTTTATTTGGTAATTTGGGTCTAAATGGACGCCATCGGAGCTACACCTTCAGGAAAATTAGACTAGCCAAATTACATTAGTTAGTATATAATTGAAAATTGTGTGCAGTGTAGTTTGCGGCAGGATGGCTCAGTGGACAGAGCACCAGATTCCGAAGCAGTCGTGCCTAGGTTCGAGTCCTGTCCGCGGCAAATTCTGGTCAGTACTTGATTAGTTCCCAATAAGGACGAAACCGGTCTACTGGATGAATTCCCTTTTCTACACTATACATTTCTTAGTTTATACTGATATATGTAAGTAATTAATGGATCAGTTGTTTATATCAAGACCGCAACCTTGATTATATTAATTGTGATCACCACCCGCGCAACCAATATTCGTTTAATTATACAAATGTTCATTTCAATACCACATCCCCCATGTCATGTGGTGTCAGTTCAGTAATAACAGATTGGGAATGTTTATTTGGTAATTTGGGTCTAAATGGACGCCATCGGAGCTACACCTTCAGGAAAATTAGACTAGCCAAATTACATTAGTTAGTATATAATTGAAAATTGTGTGCAGTGTAGTTTGCGGCAGGATGGCTCAGTGGACAGAGCACCAGATTCCGAAGCAGTCGTGCCTAGGTTCGAGTCCTGTCCGCGGCAAATTCTGGTCAATACTTGATTAGTTCCCAATAAGGACGAAACCGGTCTACTGGATGAATTGCCTTTTCTACACTATACATTTCTTAGTTTATACTGACATATGTAAGTAATTAATGGGTCAGTTGTTTATATCAAGACCGCAACCTTGATTATATTAATTGTGATCACCACCCGCGCAACCAATATTCGTTTAATTATATAAATGTTCATTTCAATACCACATCCCCCATGTAGTGTGGTGTCAGTTCAGTAATAACAGATTGGGAATGGTTAGTTGGCATTTTGGGTCGAAATGGATGCCATATGAGCTCCACCTAAAGGAAAAATGACTAGCCAAAATACATTAGCTAGTATATAGTAGAAAATTGTGTGCAGTGTAATGTGAGGCAGGATGGCTCAGTGGTTATTGCACCAGATTCCGAAGGAGACGTGAACTGTTTCGAGTCCTGTCCTCGGCATTTTCTGGCCAGTACTTGATGAGTTCCCAATAAGGACGAAACCGGTCTACTGGATGAATTGCCTTTTCTACACTATAAAATTCTTAGTTTATGCAGACATATGTAAGTAATTAATGGGTCAGGTTTTTATATCAAGGCGCAACCTCGATTATATTACTTGTCATCAACACCCGAGCAACCAATGTTCGTTTAATTATATAAATATTCATTTAATTACCATATCCCCCATGTAGTGTGGTGTCGGTTCAGTAATAACAGATTGGGAATGGTTAGTTGGTATTTTGGGTCGAAATGGATGCCATATGAGCTCCACCTAAAGGAAAATTAGACTAGCCAAATTACATTAGTTAGTGTATAACTGAAGATTGTGTGCAATGTAGTGTGCGGCAGGATGGCTCAGTGGTTAGAGCACCAGATTCCGTAGCAGGCGTGGCCGGGTTCGTGTCCTGTCCGCGGCAAATTCTGGCCAGTACTTGATGATTTCTCCCATGGGACGAAACCGGTCTACTGGGTGAATTGCCTTAACTAAACCCACCAATTCTTAGTTTATACTGACATATGTAAGTAATTAATGGGTCAGGTGTTTATATCAAGACCGCAACCTTCATTATAATAATTGTTATCACCACCCGCGCAACCAATGTTCGTTTAATTATATAAATGTTCATTTCAATACCACATCCCCCATGTATAGTGATGTCAGTTCAGTAGTAACAGATTGGGAATGGTTAGTTTGTAATATGGATCTAAATGGATGACATATGAACTCCACATAAAGGAAAAATAGACTAGCCAAATTACATTAGATAGTATATAACTGAAAATTGTGTGTAGTATAGTTTGCGGCAGGATGGCTCATTGGTTAGTACACCAGATTCCAAAGCAGACGTGCCCAGGTACTAGTCATGTCCGCGGCAAATTCTGGCCAAGACTTGATGGCTTCCCAATAAGGACGAATCCGGTCTTCTGGATGAATTGCCTTTTCAACACTATACAATTCTTAGTTTATACTGACATATGTATATAATTAATGGGTGTGGTGTTTTATCAAGGCCGCAACCTTGATTATAATAATTTTTCTCACCACCCGCGCAACCAATGTTCGTTTAATTATATAAATGTTCATTTCAATACCACTTACCCATGTAGTGTAGTGTCTGTTCAGTAATGACAGATTGGGCATGGTTAGTTGGAACTTTGGGTCTAAATGGATGCCATATAAGATCCACCTAAAGGAAAAATTGACTAACCAAGTTACATTAGTTAGTATATAACTGAAAATTGTGTTTAGTGTAGTGTGCGGCAGGATAGCTCAATGGTTAGTGCACCAGATTCCGAAGCAGACGTGCCCAGGTTCGTATCCTGTCCGCGGCAAATTCTAGCCAGTACATGATGAGTTCCCAATAAGGACGAAACCGGTCTACTGGATGAATTGCCTTTTCTACACTATACAATTCTTAGTTTATACTGACATAAGTAAGTAATTAATGGGTCAGGTGTTTATATCAAGACCACAACCTTGATTATAGTAATTGTTATCACCACCCGTGCAACCAATGTTCGTTTAATTATATAAATGTTCATTTCAATACCACATCCCCCATTTAGTGTCCTGTCAGTTCAATAATAACAGATTGGAAATGGTTAGTTGGTAATTTGGGTCTAAATGGATGCCATATGAGCTTCACCTAAAGGAAAAATAGTCTAGCCAAATTACATTAGCTAGTATGTAATCGAAAATTGTGTGCAGTGTAGTGTGAGGCAGGATGGCTCAGTTGTTAGTGCACCAGATTCCGAAGCAGCCGTGACCATGTTCGAGTCCTGTCCGCGGCAATTTCTGGCCAGTACGTTTTGAGATCCCAATAAGGATGGAACCGGTCTACCGGATGAATTGCCTTTTCTACACTATATATTTGTGAGTTTATACTGGAATATGTAAGTAATTAATGGGTGAAGTGTTTATAACATGACCGCAACCTTGATTATATTACTTGCTATCACCACCCGAGCAACCAATGTTCTTTTAATTATATAAATGTTCATTTCAATACCACATCCCCCATGTAGTGTGATTTCAGTTCAGTAATAACAGATATGGAATGGTTAGTTGGTAATTTCGGTCTAAAGGGATGCCATATGAGCACCACATAAAGGAAAAATAGACTAGCCAAATTACATTAGCTAGTATATAACTGAAAATTGTGTGCAGTGTAGTGAGCGGCAGGATGACTCAATGGTTAGTGCACCAGATTCCGAAGCAGATGTGACCAGGTTCGAGTCCTGTCCGCCGCAAATTCTGGCCAGTTCTTGATGAGTTCCCAATAAGGACGAAACCAGTCTACTGGATGAATTGCCTTTTCTACACTATAAAATTCTTAGTTTATACTGACACATGTAAGTAATTAATGGGTCAGGTGTTTATATCAAGACCGCAACCTTGATTATATTAATTGTGAACACCACCCGCGTAACCAATGTTCGTTTAATTATATAAATGGTCATTTCAATACTACATCCCCCATGTAGTGTGGTTTCAGTTCAGTAATAACAGATTGGGAATTTTTAGTTGGTAATTTGTGTCTAAATGGATGCCATATGAGCTCCACCTAAAGGAAAAATAGACTAGCCAAATTACATTAGCTAGTATATAACTGAAAATTCTGTGCAGTGTAGTGTGAGGCAGGATGGCTCAGTGGTGAGTGCAACAGATTCCGAAGCATACGTGACCAGGTTCAATCCTGTGCGCGGCAATTTCTGGCGAGTACTTGATGATTTCCCAATAAGGACGAAACTGGTTTACTGGATGAATTGCCTTTTCTACATTATACATTTGTGAGTTTTTTACTGGCATATGTAAGTAACTAATGGGTCAGGTGTTTATAACAAGACCGCAACCTTGATTATATTACTTGCTATCACCACCCGAGCAACCAATGTTCGTTTAATTGTATAAATGTTCATTTCAATACCATATCCCTCATGTTGTGTGGTGTCAGTTCAGTAATAACAGATTGTAAATGGTTAGTTGGTAATTTGGGTCTAAATGGATGCCATATGAGCTCCACCTAAAGGAAAAATAGACTAGCCAAATTTCATTAGTTATTATATAACTGAAAATTGTGTGCAGTGCAGTGTGCGGCCGGACGTCTCAGTTGTTAGAGCAGCAGGTTCCGAAGCAAGCGTGCCCGGGTACGAGTGCTGTCCACGGCAATTTCTGGCCAGTACTTGATGAGTTCCCAATAAGGACGAAACCGGTCTACTGGATGAATTGCATTATCTACACTATACAATTCTTAGTTTATACTGACATATGTAAGTAATTAAAGTTTCAGGTGTATATATCAAGACCGCAACCTTGATTTTATTAATTGTGAAAACCACCCGCGTAACCAATGTTCGTTTAATTATATAAATGTTCATTTCAATACCACATCCCCCATGTAAAGTGATTTCAGTTAAGTAATAACAGTTTGGGAATGGTTAGTTGGTAATTTGGGTCTAAATGGATGGAATATGAGCTCCACCTAAAGGAAAAATAGATTAGCCAAATTACATTAGCTAGTATATAACTGAAAATTGTGTGCAGTGTAGTGTGAGGCAGGATGGCTCAGTGTTTAGTGCAACAAATTCCGAAGAAGACGTTACCAGGTTCGAGTCCTGTCCGCGGCAATTTCTCGCCAGTACTTGATGAGTTCCCAATAAGGACGGAACCGGTCTACTGGATGAATTGCCTTTCTACTATACATTTGTGAGTTTATACTGGCATATATGCAAATGAGTAATGGGTCAGGTGTATATAACAAGACCGCAACCTTGATTATATTACTTACTATCACCACCAAACAACCAATGTTCGTTTAACTATATAAATGTTCATTCCAATGACTATATCCCCATATATGGTGTGGTGTCCGTTCAGTAATAACAGATTGGGAATGGTTAGTTGGTAATTTGGATCTAAATGGATGCCATATGAGCTTCACCAAAGGAAAAATAGACAAGCCAAATTACATTAGTTAGTATATACCTGAAATTTGTGTGCAGTGTAGTGTGCGGCAGGATGACTCACTGGTTAGTGCACCAGATTCCGAAGCAGACGTGCCCAGGTTCGAGTCCTGTCCGGCGCAAATTCTGGCCAGTACTTGATGAGTTCCCAATGAGGACGAAACCGGTCTACTGGATGAATTGCCTTTTCTACACTGTAAAATTCTTAGCTTATACTGACATATGTAAGTAATTAATGGGTCAGGTGTTTATATCAAGACCGCAAACTTGATTATATTAATTGTGATCACCACCCGCGCAACCAATGTTCGTTTAATTATATAAATGTTCATTTCAATACCACATCCCCCATTTAGTGTCCTGTCAGTTCAATAATAACAGATTGGAAATGGTTAGTTGGTAATTTGGGTCTAAATGGATGCCATATGAGCTCCACCTAAAGGAAAAATAGACTAACCAAGTTACATTAGTTAGTATATAACTCGAAAATTATGTGCAGTGTAGTGTGCGGCAGGATGGCTCAGTGGTTAGAGCACCAGATTCCGAAGCAGACGTGCCCAGGTTCGTAGTCCTGTCCGCGGCAAATTCTGGCCAGTACTTGATGAGTTCCCAATAAGGACGAAACCGGTCTACTGGATGAATTGCCTTTTCTACACTATACAATTCTTAGTTTATACTGACATATGTAAGTAATTAATGGGTCAGGTGTTTATATCAGACCGCAACCTTGATTATAATAATTATGAACACCACCCGCGTAACCAATGTTCGTTTTAATTATATAATAGTCATTTCAATACTACATCCCCATGTAGTGTGGTTTCAGTTCAGTAATAACAGATTGGGAATTTTTAGTTGGTAATTTGTGTCTAAATGGATGCCATATGAGGTCCACCTAAAGGAAAAATAGACTAGCCAAATTACATTAGATAGTATATAACTGAAAATTCTGTGCAGTGTAGTGTGAGGCAGGACGGCTCAGTGTTTAGTGCAACAAATTCCGAAGAAGACGTTACCAGGTTCGAGTCCTGTCCGCGGCAATTTCTCGCCAGTACTTGATGAGTTCCCAATAAGGACGGAACCGGTCTACTGGATGAATTGCCTTTTCTACACTATACATTTGTGAGTTCATACTGGCATATGCAAGTAATTAATGGGTCAGGTGTATATAACAAGACCGCAACCTTGATTATATTACTTGCTATCACCACCCGAGCAACCAATGTTCGTTTAACTATATAAATGTTCATTCCAATACAATATCCCCCATATAGTGTGGTGTCAGTTCAGTAATAACAGATTGGGAATGGTTAGTTGGTAATTTGGGTCTAAATGGATGCCATATGAGCTTCACCTAAAGGAAAAATAGACAAGCCAAATTACATTAGTTAGTATATACCTGAAATTTGTGTGCAGTGTAGTGTGCGGCAGGATGACTCACTGGTTAGTGCACCAGATTCCGAAGCAGACGTGCCCAGGTTCGAGTCCTGTCCGGCGCAAATTCTGGCCAGTACTTGATGAGTTCCCAATGAGGACGAAACCGGTCTACTGGATGAATTGCCTTTTCTACACTGTAAAATTCTTAGCTTATACTGACATATGTAAGTAATTAATGGGTCAGGTGTTTATATCAAGACGGCAAACTTGATTATATTAATTGTGATCACCACCCGCGCAAACAATGTTCGTTTAATTATATAAATGTTCATTTCAATACCACATCCCCCATTTAGTGTCCTGTCAGTTCAATAATAACAGATTGGAAATGGTTAGTTGGTAATTTGGGTCTAAATGGATGCCATATGAGCTCCACCTAAAGGAAAAATAGTCTAGCCAAATTACATTAGCTAGTATGTAATCGAAAATTGTGTGCAGTGTAGTGTGAGGCAGGATGGCTCAGTTGTTAGTGCACCAGATTCCGAAGCAGCCGTGACCACGTTCGAGTCCTGTCCGCGGCAATTTCTGGCCAGTACTTGATGAGATCCTAATAAGGATGAAACCGGTCTACTGGATGAATTGCCTTTTCTACACTATAAAATTCTTAGTTTATACTGACACATGTAAGTAATTAATGGGTGAAGTGTTTATAACATGACCGCAACCTTGATTATATTACTTGCTATCACCACCCGAGCAACCAATGTTCTTTTAATTATATAAATGTTCATTTCAATACCACATCCCCCATGTAGTGTGATTTCAGTTCAGTAATAACAGATATGGAATGGTTAGTTGGTAATTTCGGTCTAAATGGATGCCATATGAGCACCACCTAAAGGTAAAATAGAGTAGCTAAATTACATTAGCTAGTATATAACTGAAAATTGTGCGTCAGGACGACTCAGTGGTTAATGCACCAGATTCCGAAGCAGACATGCCCAGGTTCGTGTCCTGTCCGCCGCAAATTCTGGCCAGTACTTGATGAGTTCCCAATAAGGACGAAACCGGTCTACTGGATGAATTGCCTTTTCTACACTATAAAATTCTTAGTTTATACTGACACATGTAAGTAATTAATGGGTCAGGTGTTTATGTCAAGACCGCAACCTTGATCATATTAATTGTGAACACCACCCGCGTAACCAATGTTCGTTTAATTACATAAATGTTCATTTCAATACCATATCCCCCATGTAGTGTGGTGTCAGTTAAGTAATATCAGATTGGGAATGGTTAGTTGGTAATTTTGAGTCTAAATGGATGCCATATGAGCTCCACCTAAAGGAAAAATAGACTAGCCAAGTTAAATTAGCTGGTATATACTGAAAATTGTGTGCAGTGTAGTGGCGGCAGGATGACTCAATGGTTAGTGCACCAGATTCCGAAGCAGACGTGACCAGGTTCGAGTCCTGTCCGCGGCAAATTCTGGCCAGTACTTGATGAGTTCCCAATAAGGACGAAACCGGTCTACTGGATGAATTGCCTTTTCTACACTATACAATTCTTAGTTTATACTGACATATGTAAGTAATTAATGGGTCAGGTGTTTATATCAAGACCGCAACCTTGATTATAATAATTGTTATCACCACCCGCGCAACCAATGTTCGTTTAATTATATAAATGTTCATTTCAATACTACTTCCCCATGTAATGTGGTGTCTGTTCAGTAATGACAGATTGGGCATGGTTAGTTGGAACTTTGGGTCTAAATGGATGCCATATGAGCTCCACCTAAAGGAAAAATTGACTAACCAAGTTACATTAGTTAGTATATAACTGAAAATTCTGTGTAGTGTAGTGTGCGGCAGGATAGCTCAGTGGTTAGAGCACCAGATTCCGAAGCAGACGTGCCCAGGTTCGTATCCTGTCCGCGGCAAATTCTGGCCAGTACTTGATGAGTTCCCAATAGGGACGAAACCGGTCTACTGGATGAATTGCCTTTTCTACACTATACAATTCTTAGTTTATACTGACATATGTAAGTAATTAATGGGTCAGGTGTTTATATCAAGACCGCAACCTTGATTATAATAATTGTTATCACCACCCGCGCAACCAATGTTCGTTTAATTATATAAATGTTCATTTCAATACCATTTCCCCATGTAATGTGGTGTCTGTTCAGTAATGACAGATTGGGCATGGTTAGTTGGAACTTTGGGTCTAAATGGATGCCATATGAGCTCCACCTAAAGGAAAAATTGACTAACCAAGTTACATTAGTTAGTATATAACTGAAAATTGTGTGTAGTGTAGTGTGCGGCAGGATAGCTCAGTGGTTAGAGCAGCAGATTCCGAAGCAGACGTGCCCAGGTTCGATCCTGTCCGCGGCAAATTCTGGCCAGTACTTGATGAGTTCCCAATAAGGACGAAACCGGTCTACTGGATGAATTGCCTTTTCTACACTATACAATTCTTAGTTTATACTGACATATGTAAGTAATTAATGGGTCAGGTGTTTATATCAAGACCGCAACCTTGATTATAATAATTGTTATCACCACCCGCGCAACCAATGTTCGTTTAATTATATAAATGTTCATTTCAATACCACTTCCCCATGTAATGTGGTGTCTGTTCAGTAATGACAGATTGGGCATGGTTAGTTGGAACTTTGGGTCTAAATGGATGCCATATGAGCTCCACCTAAAGGAAAAATTGACTAACCAAGTTACATTAGTTAGTATATAACTGAAAATTGTGTGTAGTGTAGTGTGCGGCAGGATAGCTCAGTGGTTAGAGCACCAGATTCCGAAGCAGACGTGCCCAGGTTCGTATCCTGTCCGCGGCAAATTCTGGCCAGTACTTGATGAGTTCCCAATAAGGACGAAACCGGTCTACTGGATGAATTGCCTTTTCTACACTATACAATTCTTAGTTTATACTGACATATGTAAGTAATTAATGGGTCAGGTGTTTATATCAAGACCGCAACCTTGATTATAATAATTGTTATCACCACCCGCGCAACCAATGTTCGTTTAATTATATAAATGTTCATTTCAATACCACTTCCCCATGTAATGTGGTGTCTGTTCAGTAATGACAGATTGGGCATGGTTAGTTGGAACTTTGGGTCTAAATGGATGCCATATGAGCTCCACCTAAAGGAAAAATTGACTAACCAAGTTACATTAGTTAGTATATAACTGAAAATTGTGTGTAGTGTAGTGTGCGGCAGGATAGCTCAGTGGTTAGAGCACCAGATTCCGAAGCAGACGTGCCCAGGTTCGTATCCTGTCCGCGGCAAATTCTGGCCAGTACTTGATGAGTTCCCAATAAGGACGAAACCGGTCTACTGGATGAATTGCCTTTTCTACACTATACAATTCTTAGTTTATACTGACATATGTAAGTAATTAATGGGTCAGGTGTTTATATCAAGACCGCAACCTTGATTATAATAATTGTTATCACCACCCGCGCAACCAATGTTCGTTTAATTATATAAATGTTCATTTCAATACCACTTCCCCATGTAATGTGGTGTCTGTTCAGTAATGACAGATTGGGCATGGTTAGTTGGAACTTTGGGTCTAAATGGATGCCATATGAGCTCCACCTAAAGGAAAAATTGACTAACCAAGTTACATTAGTTAGTATATAACTGAAAATTGTGTGTAGTGTAGTGTGCGGCAGGATAGCTCAGTGGTTAGAGCACCAGATTCCGAAGCAGACGTGCCCAGGTTCGTATCCTGTCCGCGGCAAATTCTGGCCAGTACTTGATGAGTTCCCAATAAGGACGAAACCGGTCTACTGGATGAATTGCCTTTTCTACACTATACAATTCTTAGTTTATACTGACATATGTAAGTAATTAATGGGTCAGGTGTTTATATCAAGACCGCAACCTTGATTATATAACTTGCTATCACCACCCGAGCAACCAATGTTCGTTTAACTATATAAATGTTCATTTCAATACCATTCCCCCATGTAGTGTGGTGTCAGTTCAGTAATGACAGATTGGGAATGGTTAGTTGGAACTTTGGGTCTAAATGGATGCCATATGAGCTCCACCTAAAGGAAAAATTGACTAACCAAGTTACATTAGTTAGTATATAACTGAAAATTGTGTGTAGTGTAGTGTGCGGCAGGATAGCTCAGTGGTTAGAGCACCAGATTCCGAAGCAGACGTGCCCAGGTTCGTATCCTGTCCGCGGCAAATTCTGGCCAGTACATGATGAGTTCCCAATAAGGACGAAACCGGTCTACTGGATGAATTGCCTTTTCTACACTATACAATTCTTAGTTTATACTGACATATGTAAGTAATTAATGGGTCAGGTGTTTATATCAAGACCGCAACCTTGATTATAATAATTGTTATCACCACCCGCGCAACCAATGTTCGTTTAATTATATAAATGTTCATTTCAATACCATTTCCCCATGTAATGTGGTGTCTGTTCAGTAATGACAGATTGGGCATGGTTAGTTGGAACTTTGGGTCTAAATGGATGCCATATGAGCTCCACCTAAAGGAAAAATTGACTAACCAAGTTACATTAGTTAGTATATAACTGAAAATTGTGTGTAGTGTAGTGTGCGGCAGGATAGCTCAGTGGTTAGAGCACCAGATTCCGAAGCAGACGTGCCCAGGTTCGTATCCTGTCCGCGGCAAATTCTGGCCAGTACTTGATGAGTTCCCAATAAGGACGAAACCGGTCTACTGGATGAATTGCCTTTTCTACACTATACAATTCTTAGTTTATACTGACATATGTAAGTAATTAATGGGTCAGGTGTTTATATCAAGACCGCAACCTTGATTATAATAATTGTTATCACCACCCGCGCAACCAATGTTCGTTTAATTATATAAATGTTCATTTCAATACCACTTCCCCATGTAATGTGGTGTCTGTTCAGTAATGACAGATTGGGCATGGTTAGTTGGAACTTTGGGTCTAAATGGATGCCATATGAGCTCCACCTAAAGGAAAAATTGACTAACCAAGTTACATTAGTTAGTATATAACTGAAAATTGTGTGTAGTGTAGTGTGCGGCAGGATAGCTCAGTGGTTAGAGCACCAGATTCCGAAGCAGACGTGCCCAGGTTCGTAGTCCTGTCCGCGGCAAATTCTGGCCAGTACTTGATGAGTTCCCAATAAGGACGAAACCGGTCTACTGGATGAATTGCCTTTTCTACACTATACAATTCTTAGTTTATACTGACATATGTAAGTAATTAATGGGTCAGGTGTTTATATCAAGACCGCAACCTTGATTATAATAATTGTTATCACCACCCGCGCAACCAATGTTCGTTTAATTATATAAATGTTCATTTCAATACCACTTCCCCATGTAATGTGGTGTCTGTTCAGTAATGACAGATTGGGCATGGTTAGTTGGAACTTTGGGTCTAAATGGATGCCATATGAGCTCCACCTAAAGGAAAAATTGACTAACCAAGTTACATTAGTTAGTATATAACTGAAAATTGTGTGTAGTGTAGTGTGCGGCAGGATAGCTCAGTGGTTAGAGCACCAGATTCCGAAGCAGACGTGCCCAGGTTCGTAGTCCTGTCCGCGGCAAATTCTGGCCAGTACTTGATGAGTTCCCAATAAGGACGAAACCGGTCTACTGGATGAATTGCCTTTTCTACACTATACAATTCTTAGTTTATACTGACATATGTAAGTAATTAATGGGTCAGGTGTTTATATCAAGACCGCAACCTTGATTATAATAATTGTTATCACCACCCGCGCAACCAATGTTCGTTTAATTATATAAATGTTCATTTCAATACCACTTCCCCATGTAATGTGGTGTCTGTTCAGTAATGACAGATTGGGCATGGTTAGTTGGAACTTTGGGTCTAAATGGATGCCATATGAGCTCCACCTAAAGGAAAAATTGACTAACCAAGTTACATTAGTTAGTATATAACTGAAAATTGTGTGTAGTGTAGTGTGCGGCAGGATAGCTCAGTGGTTAGAGCACCAGATTCCGAAGCAGACGTGCCCAGGTTCGTATCCTGTCCGCGGCAAATTCTGGCCAGTACTTGATGAGTTCCCAATAAGGACGAAACCGGTCTACTGGATGAATTGCCTTTTCTACACTATACAATTCTTAGTTTATACTGACATATGTAAGTAATTAATGGGTCAGGTGTTTATATCAAGACCGCAACCTTGATTATAATAATTGTTATCACCACCCGCGCAACCAATGTTCGTTTAATTATATAAATGTTCATTTCAATACCACTTCCCCATGTAATGTGGTGTCTGTTCAGTAATGACAGATTGGGCATGGTTAGTTGGAACTTTGGGTCTAAATGGATGCCATATGAGCTCCACCTAAAGGAAAAATAGACTAACCAAGTTACATTAGTTAGTATATAACTGAAAATTGTGTGCAGTGTAGTGTGCGGCAGGATAGCTCAGTGGTTAGAGCACCAGATTCCGAAGCAGACGTGCCCAGGTTCGTATCCTGTCCGCGGCAAATTCTGGCCAGTACTTGATGAGTTCCCAATAAGGACGAAACCGGTCTACTGGATGAATTGCCTTTTCTACACTATACAATTCTTAGTTTATACTGACATATGTAAGTAATTAATGGGTCAGGTGTTTATATCAAGACCGCAACCTTGATTATAATAATTGTTATCACCACCCGCGCAACCAATGTTCGTTTAATTATATAAATGTTCATTTCAATACCATTTCCCCATGTAATGTGGTGTCTGTTCAGTAATGACAGATTGGGCATGGTTAGTTGGAACTTTGGGTCTAAATGGATGCCATATGAGCTCCACCTAAAGGAAAAATTGACTAACCAAGTTACATTAGTTAGTATATAACTGAAAATTGTGTGTAGTGTAGTGTGCGGCAGGATAGCTCAGTGGTTAGAGCACCAGATTCCGAAGCAGACGTGCCCAGGTTCGTATCCTGTCCGCGGCAAATTCTGGCCAGTACTTGATGAGTTCCCAATAAGGACGAAACCGGTCTACTGGATGAATTGCCTTTTCTACACTATACAATTCTTAGTTTATACTGACATATGTAAGTAATTAATGGGTCAGGTGTTTATATCAAGACCGCAACCTTGATTATAATAATTGTTATCACCACCCGCGCAACCAATGTTCGTTTAATTATATAAATGTTCATTTCAATACCACTTCCCCATGTAATGTGGTGTCTGTTCAGTAATGACAGATTGGGCATGGTTAGTTGGAACTTTGGGTCTAAATGGATGCCATATGAGCTCCACCTAAAGGAAAAATTGACTAACCAAGTTACATTAGCTAGTATATAACTGAAAATTGTGTGTAGTGTAGTGTGCGGCAGGATAGCTCAGTGGTTAGAGCACCAGATTCCGAAGCAGACGTGCCCAGGTTCGTATCCTGTCCGCGGCAAATTCTGGCCAGTACTTGATGAGTTCCCAATAAGGACGAAACCGGTCTACTGGATGAATTGCCTTTTCTACACTATACAATTCTTAGTTTATACTGACATATGTAAGTAATTAATGGGTCAGGTGTTTATATCAAGACCGCAACCTTGATTATAATAATTGTTATCACCACCCGCGCAACCAATGTTCGTTTAATTATATAAATGTTCATTTCAATACCACTTCCCCATGTAATGTGGTGTCTGTTCAGTAATGACAGATTGGGCATGGTTAGTTGGAACTTTGGGTCTAAATGGATGCCATATGAGCTCCACCTAAAGGAAAAATTGACTAACCAAGTTACATTAGTTAGTATATAACTGAAAATTGTGTGTAGTGTAGTGTGCGGCAGGATAGCTCAGTGGTTAGAGCACCAGATTCCGAAGCAGACGTGCCCAGGTTCGTATCCTGTCCGCGGCAAATTCTGGCCAGTACTTGATGAGTTCCCAATAAGGACGAAACCGGTCTACTGGATGAATTGCCTTTTCTACACTATACAATTCTTAGTTTATACTGACATATGTAAGTAATTAATGGGTCAGGTGTTTATATCAAGACCGCAACCTTGATTATAATAATTGTTATCACCACCCGCGCAACCAATGTTCGTTTAATTATATAAATGTTCATTTCAATACCATTTCCCCATGTAATGTGGTGTCTGTTCAGTAATGACAGATTGGGCATGGTTAGTTGGAACTTTGGGTCTAAATGGATGCCATATGAGCTCCACCTAAAGGAAAAATTGACTAACCAAGTTACATTAGTTAGTATATAACTGAAAATTGTGTGTAGTGTAGTGTGCGGCAGGATAGCTCAGTGGTTAGAGCACCAGATTCCGAAGCAGACGTGCCCAGGTTCGTATCCTGTCCGCGGCAAATTCTGGCCAGTACTTGATGAGTTCCCAATAAGGACGAAACCGGTCTACTGGATGAATTGCCTTTTCTACACTATACAATTCTTAGTTTATACTGACATATGTAAGTAATTAATGGGTCAGGTGTTTATATCAAGACCGCAACCTTGATTATAATAATTGTTATCACCACCCGCGCAACCAATGTTCGTTTAATTATATAAATGTTCATTTCAATACCACTTCCCCATGTAATGTGGTGTCTGTTCAGTAATGACAGATTGGGCATGGTTAGTTGGAACTTTGGGTCTAAATGGATGCCATATGAGCTCCACCTAAAGGAAAAATTGACTAACCAAGTTACATTAGTTAGTATATAACTGAAAATTGTGTGTAGTGTAGTGTGCGGCAGGATAGCTCAGTGGTTAGAGCACCAGATTCCGAAGCAGACGTGCCCAGGTTCGTATCCTGTCCGCGGCAAATTCTGGCCAGTACTTGATGAGTTCCCAATAAGGACGAAACCGGTCTACTGGATGAATTGCCTTTTCTACACTATACAATTCTTAGTTTATACTGACATATGTAAGTAATTAATGGGTCAGGTGTTTATATCAAGACCGCAACCTTGATTATAATAATTGTTATCACCACCCGCGCAACCAATGTTCGTTTAATTATATAAATGTTCATTTCAATACCACTTCCCCATGTAATGTGGTGTCTGTTCAGTAATGACAGATTGGGCATGGTTAGTTGGAACTTTGGGTCTAAATGGATGCCATATGAGCTCCACCTAAAGGAAAAATTGACTAACCAAGTTACATTAGTTAGTATATAACTGAAAATTGTGTGTAGTGTAGTGTGCGGCAGGATGGCTCAGTGGTTAGAGCACCAGATTCCGAAGCAGACGTGCCCAGGTTCGTATCCTGTCCGCGGCAAATTCTGGCCAGTACTTGATGAGTTCCCAATAAGGACGAAACCGGTCTACTGGATGAATTGCCTTTTCTACACTATACAATTCTTAGTTTATACTGACATATGTAAGTAATTAATGGGTCAGGTGTTTATATCAAGACCGCAACCTTGATTATATAAATTGTGATCGCCACCCGCGCAACCGACGGTCGTTTAATTATAAAAATGTTCATTTCAATACCACATCCCACATGTGGTGTGGTCTCAGTTTTGTAATGACAGATTGGGAATGGTTAGTTGGTACTTTGGGTCTAAATGGATACCATGTGAGCTCCACCTAAAGGAAAAATAGACAAGCCAAATTACATTAGTTAGCATATAACTGAAAATTGTGTGTAGTGTAGTGTGCGGCAGGATGGCTCAGTGGTTAGAGCACCAGATTCCGAAGCAGACGTGCCCAGGTTCGAGTCCTGTCCGCGGCAAATTCTGGCCAGTACTTGATGAGTTCCCAATAAGGACGAAACCGGTCTACTGGATGAATTGCCTTTTCTACACTATACAATTCTTAGTTTACACTGACACATGTATGTAATTAATGGGTGTGGTGTTAATATCAAGACCGAAACCTTGATTATAAATATTTTTATCACGACCCGCGCAACCAATGTTCGTTTAATTATATAAATGTTCATTTCAATACCATATCCCCCATGTAGTGTGTCGTCTGTTCTGTAATGACAGATTGGGAATGGTTCGTTGGTACTTTGGGTCCAAATGGATGCCATATGAAATCCAACTAAAAGAAAAAAAGACTAGCCAAATTACATTAGCTAATATATATCTGAAAATTGTGTGCAGTGTATTGTGACGGCAGGATAGCTCAGTGGTTAGAGCACCAGATTCCGAAGCAGACGTGCCCAGGTTCGAGTCCTGTCCGCGGCAAATTCTGGCCAGTACATGATGAGTTCCCAATAAGGACGAAACCGGTCTACTGGATGAATTGCCTTTTCTGAACTATACAATTCTTAGTTTATACTGACATATGTATGTAATTAATGGACCAGTTTTTTATATCAAGACGGCAACCTATATTATATTAATTGTGATTAACAGCCGCGCAACCAATGTTCGTTTAATTATATAAATGTTCATTTCAATACCACATACCCCATGTAGTGTGGTGTCTGTTCAGTAATGACAGATTGGGAATGGTTAGTTGGTACGTTGGGTCTAAATGAATACTATATGAGCTCCACCTAAAGGAAAAATAGACAAGCCAAATTTCATTGGTTAGTATATAAATGAAATTTGTATGCAGTGTAGTGTGCGGCAGGATGGCTCAGTTGTTAGCGCAGCAGATTCCGAAGCAGTCGTGCCCGGGTTCGAGTCCTGTCCGCGGCAATTTCTGGCCAGTACTTGATGAGTTCCCAATAAGGACGAAACCGGTCTACTGGATGTATTGCCTTTTCTACACTATACAATTCTTAGTTTATACTGACATATGTAATTAATTAATGGGTCAGGTGTTTATATCAAGACCGCAATCTTGATTATAATAATTTTTATCACCACCTGCGCAACCTATGTTCGTTTAATTATATAAATTTTCATTTCAATACCACATCCCTCATGTAGTGTGGTGTCTGTTCAGTAATGACAGATTCGGAATGGTTAGTTGGTACTTTGTTTCTAAATGTATGCCATATGAGCTCGACCTAAAGGAAAAATGGTCTAGCCAAATTACATTCGCTAGTATATAACTGAAAATTGTGTGCAGTGTAGTGTGTGGCAGGATGGCTCAGTGGATAGTGCACCAGATTCCGAAGCAGACTTGACCAGGTTCGAGTAATGTCCGCCGCAAATTGTGGCCAGTACTTAATGAGATCCCAATAAGGACGAAACCGGTCTACTGGATGAATTGGCTTTTCTACACTATACAATTCTTAGTTTATACTGACATATATAAGTAATTAATGGGTCAGGTATTTATATCAACACCGCAACCTTGATTATATTAATTGTTATCACCACCCGCCCAACCAATTTTCGTTTAATTATATAAATGTTCATTTCAATACCACATCCCACATGTGGTGTGGTCTCAGTTTTGTAATAACAGATTGGGAATGGTTAGTTGGTACTTTGGGTCCAAATGGATGCCATATGAGCTCCACCTTAAGAAAAAATAGACTAGCCAAATTTCATTAGTTAGCATATAACTGAAATTTGTGTGTAGTGTAGTGTGCTGCAGAATGGCTCAGTGGTTATAACACGAGATTCCGAAGCAGACGTGCCCAGGTTGGAGTCCTGTCCGCGGCAAATTCTGGCCAATATTGATGAGTTCCCAATAAGGACGAAACCGGTCTACCGGATGAATTGCCTTTTCTACACTATACAATCCTTAGTTTACACTGACACATGTATGTAATTAATGGGTGTGGTGTTTATATCAAGACCGCAACCATGATTATAATTATGTTTATCACCACCCGCGCAACCAATGTACGTTTAATTATATAAATGTTCATTTCAATACCATATCCCCCATGTAGTGTGGTGTCTGTTCTGTAATGACAGATTGGGAATGGTTCGTTGGTACTTTGGGTCCAAATGGATGCCATATGAATTCCAACTAAAAGAAAAAAAGACTAGCCAAATTACATTAGCTAATATATATCTGAAAATTGTGTGCAGTGTATTGTGAGGCAGGATGGGTCAATGGTTAGTGCACCAGATTCCGAAGCAGACGTGACCAGGTTCGAGTCCTGTCCGCGGCAATTTCTGGCCAGTACTTGATGAGTTCCCAATAAGGACGAAACCGGTCTACTGGATGAATTGTCTTTCTACACTATACAATTCTTAGTTTATACTGACATATGTAAGTAATTAATGGGTCAGTTGTTTATATCAAGATCGCAACCTTGATTATAATAATTGTTATCACCACCCGCGCAACCAATGTTCGTTTTATTATATAAATGTTCATTTCAATACCACTTCCCCATGTAATGTGGTGTCTGTTCAGTAATGACAGATTGGGCATGGTTAGTTGGAACTTTGGGTCTAAATGGATGCCATATGAGCTCCACCTAAAAGAAAAATAGACTAACCAAGTTACATTAGTTAGTATATAACTGGAAATTGTGTGCAGTGCAGTGTGCGGCAGGATGGCTCAGTGGTTAGAGCACCAGATTCCGAAGCAGACGTGCCCAGGTTCGAGTCCTGTCCGCGGCAAATTCTAGCCAGTACTTGATGAGTTCCCAATAAGGACGAAACCGGTCTACTGGATGAATTGCCTTTTCTACACTATACAATTCTTAGTTTATACTGACATACGTAAGTAATTAATGGGTCAGGTGTTTATATCAAGACCGCAACCTTGATTATAATAATTGTTATCACCACCCGCGCAACCAATGTTCGTTTCATTATATAAATGTTCATTTGAATAACACTTCCCCATGTAATGTGGTGTCTGTTCAGTAATGACAGATTGGGGATGGATAGTTGGAACGTTGGGGCTAAATGGATGCCTTATGAGTTGCACCTAAAGGAAAAATTGACTAACCAAGTTACATTAGTTAGTATATAACTAAAAATTGTGTGTAGTGTAGTGTGCGGCAGGATAGCTCAGTGTTTAGAGCACCAGATTCCGAAGCAGACGTTCCCAGGTTCGTATCCTGTCCGCCGCAAATTCTGGCCAGTACTTGATGAGTTCCCAATAAGGACGAAACCGGTCTACTGGATGAATTGCCTTTTCTACACTATACAATTCTTATTTTATACTGACATATGTAAGTAATTAATGGGTCAGGTGTTTATATCAAGACCGCAACCTTGATTATAATAATTTTAATCACCACCCGCGCAACCAATGTTCGTTTAATTATATAAATGTTCATTTCAATACCACATCCCCATGTAGTGTGGTGTCTGTTCAGTAATGACAGATTGGGCATGGTTAGTTGGAACTTTGGGTCTAAATGGATACCATATGAGCTCCACCTAAAGGAGAAATTGACTAACCAAGTTACATTAGTTAGTATATAACTGAAAATTGTGTGCAGTGTAATGTGTGGCAGGATGGCTCAGTCGTGAGAGCACCAGATTCCGAAGCAGACGTGCCCAGGTTCGTATCCTGTCCGCGGCAAATTCTGGCCAGTACTTGATGAGTTCCCAATAAGGACGAAACCGGTCTACTGGATGAATTGCCTTTTCTACACTATACATTTCTTAGTTTATACTGACATATGTAAGTAATTAATGGGTCAGGTGTTTATATCACGACCGCAACCTTGATTATAATAATTGTTATCACCACCCGCGCATCCAATGTTCGTTTAATTATATAAATGTTCATTTCAATACCACTTCCCCATGTAATGTGGTGTCTGTTCAGTAATGACAGATTGGGCATGGTTAGTTGGAACTTTGGGTCTAAATGGATGCCATATGAGCTCCACCTAAAGGAAAAATTTACTAACCAAGTTACATTAGTTAGTATATGCCCATACAAAGCAGCGATGGTTTTAGTGGTTAGTGCACCAGATACCGATGCAGACGTGACCAGGTTCGAGACCCATCCGTGCAACGCACTATGAGTTCCTAACGAAATTGGTCTACTGATGAACTGGGTTCTTTTCTACACTACAATCTCTTTCTTTATACCGGACATATGTGGGGTAAATAATGGGTCACGTGTTTTATCAAGACCGTAACCTAGATTATAAAATTTTTATCACCACCCTCGCAACCAATGTTCGTTTAATTATATAAATGTTCATTTCAATACCACGTCCCCAATGTAGTGTTGTGTCAGTTCAGTTATAACTGATTGGGTATAGTAGGTTGGTACTTTGGGTCTAAATGGATGCCATATGAGCCCCACCTAAAGGAAAAATAGACTAGCCAAATTACATTTGTTGTTATATAACTGAAAATTGTGTGCAGTGTAGTGTGCGCCAGGGTGGCTCAGTGGTTAGAACATCAGATTCGGAAGGAGACGTGCCCAGGTTCGAGTCCTGTCTGCAAATTCTGGCCAGTACTTGATGAGTTCCCAATAAGGACGAAACCGGTCTACTGGATGAATTGCCTTTACTACACTATACAATTCTTAGTTTATACTGACATATGTAAGTAATTAATGGGTCAGGTGTTTATATCAAGACCGCAACCTTCATTATAGTAATTTTTATCACCACCCGCGCAATCAATGTTCGTTTAATTATATAAATGTTCATTTCAATACCACATCCCCCATGTAGTTTGTTGTCAGTTCTGTTATAACAGATTGGGAATGCTTAGTTGGTACTTTGGGTCTAAATGGATGCCATATGAGCTCCACCTAAAGGAAAAAATTACTAGCCAAATTACATTAGTCAGTATATAACTGAAAATTGTGTGCAGTGTAGAGTGCGGCAGGATGGCTCAGTGGTTAGAGCACTAGACGCCGAAGCAGACGTGACCAGGTTCGACACCTATCCGCAGCAAATTCTGGCCAGTACTTGATGAGTTCCCAATAAGGACGAAAATGGTCTACTGGATGAATTGCCTTTTCTACACTATATAGTTCTTAGTTTATACTGACATATGTAAGTAATTAATAGGTCAGGTGTTTGTATCAAGAACGCAACCTTGATTACATTACTTGTTATTACTACCCGAGCAACCAATGTTCGTTTAATTATATAAATGTTCATTTCAATACCACGTCCCTCATATAGTATGATGTCAGTTCAGTTATAACTGTTTGCGATTAATTATTTGGTACTTTGAGTCTAAATGGATGCCATATGAGCCCCACCTAAAGGAAAAATAGACTAGCCAAATTACATTAGCTAGTATATAACTGAAAATTGTGTGCTGTGTGGTGTACGGCAGGATGGCTCAGTGGTTAGTGCACCAGATTCCGAAGCTGACGTGACCAGGTTGGAGACCTATCCGCGGCAATTTCTGGCCAGTACTTGATGAGTTCCCAATAAGGACGAAACTAATCTACTGGATGAATTGCCTTTTCTACACTATACAATTCTTAGTTTATACTGACATATATAAGTAATTAATGGGTCAGGTGTTTATATCAAGACCGCAACCTTGATTATATTACTTGTTATCACCACCCGCGCAACCAATGTTCGTTTAATTATATAAATGTTCATTTCAATACCACATCCCCCATGTAGTGTGGTGTCTGTTCAGTTATGACAGATTGGGATTGATTATTTGGTACTTTGGGTCTAAATGGACGCCATTTGAGCTCCACCTAAAGGAAAAATAGACTAGACAAATTACATTAGTTAGTATATAACTGAAAATTGTGTTTAGTGTGCGGCAGAATGGTTTATTGCTTAGAGCATCAGATTCCGAAGCAAACATGCCAAGGTTCGAGTTCTGTGCGCGGCAAATTCTGGCCAGTACTTGATGATATCCAAATAATGACGTAACCGGTCTTCTGACTGAATTGCCTTTTCTACACAATAGAGTTCTTAGTTTATACTGACATATGTAAGTAATTAATGGGTCAGGTGTTTATATCAAGACCGCAACCTTGATTATAATAATTGTTATCACCACCCGCGCAACCAATGTTCGTTTAATTATACAAATGTTCATTTCAATACCACTTCCCCATGTAGTGTGGTGTCTGTTCAGTAATGACAGATTGGGAATGGTTAGTTGGAACTTTGGGTCTAAATGGATGCCATATGAGCTCCACCTAAAGGAAAAATTGACTATCCAAGTTACATTAGTTAGTATATAACTGAAAATTGTGTTCAGTGTAGTGTGGGGCAGGATGGCTCAGTGGTTAGAGCACCAGATTCCGAAGCAGACGTGCCCAGGTTCGAGTCCTGTGCGCGGCAAATTCTGGCCAGTACTTGATGAGTTCCCAATAAGGACGAAACCGGTCTACTGGATGAATTGCCTTTTCTACACTATACAATTCTTAGTTTATTCTGACATATGTAAGTTATTAATGGGTCAGGTGTTTATATCAAGACCGCAACCTTGATTATAATAATTTTTATCACCCGCGCAACCAATGTTAGTTTAAATATATAAATGTTCATTTCAATACCACATCCCCCATGTATTGTGAAGTCTGTTCAGTAATGACAGATTGGGAATGGTTCTTTGGTACTTTGGTTCTAAATGGATTCCGTATGAGATCCACCTAAAGGAATAATAAACTAGCCAAATTACATTAGCTAGTATATAACTGAAAATTGTGTGCAGTGGTGTGTGCGGCAGGATGGCTGAGTGGTTAGAGCACCAGTTTCCGAAGCATACGTGCCCTAGTTCGAGTCCTAACAGCGGCAAATTCTGGCCAGTACTTGCTGAGATCCCAATAAAGACGAAACCGGTCAACGGGATGAATTGCCTTTTCTACATTATACAATTCTTAGTTTATACTGACATATGTAGTTAATTAATGGGTCAGGTGTTTATATGAAGACGGCAACCTTGATTATATTACTTGTTATCACCACCCGCGCAACCAATCTTCGTTTAATTATATAAATGTTCAATTCATTACCACATCCCCCATGTAGTGTGGTGTCTGTTAAGTAATGATAGATTGGGAATGGTTATTTGGTACTTTGGGTCTAAATGGATGCCATATGAGCCCCACCTAAAGGAAAAATAGACTGGCTAAATTACATTAGCAAGTATATAACAGAATATTGTGTGCAGTGTAGTGTGCGCAAGGATGGCTCAGTGGTTGGAACACCAGATTCTGAATCAGACGTGCCCAAGAAAGAATCCTGTCCGCTGCAAATTCTGGCCAGTACTTGATGAGTTCCCAAAAAGAACAGAAGCGGTCTACTGGATGAATTGCCTTTTCTACACTATACAATTCTAAGTTTATACTGAGATAAGTAAGTTATTAATGTGTCAGGTGTTTATATCAAGACCGAAACCTTGATTATAATAATTTTTATCAACACCCGCGCAACCAATGTTCGTTTAATTATATTAATGTTCATTTCAATACCACATCCCACATGTAGTGTGGTGTGTGTTTAGTTATGACAGATTGGAAATGGTTATTTGGTACTTTGGGTCTAAATGGATGCCATATGAGCTCCACCTAAAGGAATAATAGACTAGCCAAATTACTTTAGCTAGTATATAACTGAAAATTGTGTGCAGTGTAGTGGGCGGCAGGATGGCTGAGTGGTTAGAGCACCAGTTTCCGAAGCATACGTGCCCAAGTTCGAGTCCTAACAGCGGCAAATTCTGGCCAGTACTTCATGAGATCCCAATAAGGACGAAACCGGTCTACGGGATGAATTGCCTTTTCTACACTATACAATACTTAGTTTATACTGACATATGTAAGTAGTTAATGGGTCTGGTGTTTATATCAAGTCAGCAACCTTGATTATAAAAATTGTTATTACCACCCGCGCAACCAATGTTCGTTTTTATTATATAAATGTTCATTTCAATACCACTTCTCCATGTAATGTGGTGTCTGTTCAGTAATGACAGATTGGGCATGGTTAGTTGGAACTTTGGGTCTAAATGGATGCCATATGAGCTCCACCTAAAGGAAAAATTGACTAACCAAGTTACATTAGTTAGTATATAACTGAAAATTGTGTGTAGTGTAGTGTGCGGCAGGATAGCTCAGTGGTTAGAGCACCAGATTCCGAGGCAGACGTGCCCAGGTTCGTATCCCGTCCGCGGCAAATTCTGGCCAGTACTTGATGAGTTCCCAATAAGGACGAAACCGGTCTACTGGATGAATTGCCATTTCTACACTACACAATTCTTAGTTTATACTGACATATGTAAGTAATTAATGGGTCAGGTGTTTATATCAAGAACGAAACCTTGATTATAATAATTTTTATCACCACCCGCGCAACCAATGTTTGTTTAATTATATAAATGTTCATTTCAATACCACATCCCCCATGTAGTGTGGTGTTTGTTAATTTATGACAGATTGGGAATGGTTATTTGGTACTTTGGGTCTAAATGGATGCCATATGAGCTACACCTAAAGGAATAATAAACTAGCCAAATTACATTATCTAGTATATGACTGAAAATTGTGTGCAGATTTGTGTGCGGCAGGATGGCTAAGTGGTTAGAACACCAGTTTCCGAAGCATAAGCGCCCAAGTTCGAGTCCTAACAGCGGCAAATTCTGGCCAGTACTTCATGAGATCCCAATAATGACGAAACCGGTCTACGGAATGAATTGCCTTTTCTAAACTATACAATTCTTTGTTTATACTGACATATGTAATTAATTAATGGATCAGGTGTTTATATCAAGACCGCAACCTTGATTATATTACTTGTTATCACCACCCGCGCAACCAATGTTCGTTTAATTATATAAATGTTCATTTCAATACCACATCCCTCATGTAGTGTGGTGTCTGTTCAGTAATGATAGATTGGGAATTGTTAGTTGGTACTTTGGGTCTAAATTGATGCCACACGAGCCCCAACTAAAGGAAAAGTAGACTGGCCAAATTACATTAGCAAGTATATAACTGAAAATTAAGTTCAGTGTAGTGTGCTTCAGGATGGCTCAGTGGTGAGAACACCAGATTCCGAAGCAGATGTCCCCAAGTGCGAGTCCTGTCCGCGGCAATTTCTGGCCAGTAATTGATGAGTACCCAAAAAGGACAGAAGCGGTCTACTGGATGAATTGCCTTTTCTACACTATACAATTCTAAATTTATACTGACATAAGTAAGTAATTAATGTGTTAGGTGTTTATATCAAGACCGAAAACTTGATTATAATAATTTATATCAACACCCGCGCAACCAATGTTCGTTTAATTATATAAATGTTCATTACAATACCACATCCCACATGTAGTGTGGTTTATGTTAAGTTATGACAGATTGGGAATGGTTATTTGGTACTTTTGGTCTAAATGGATGCCATATGAGCTCCACCTAAAGGAATAATAGACTAGCCAAATTACATTAGCTAGTATATAACTGAAAATTGTGCGCATTGTAGTGTGCGGCAGGATGGTTGAGTGGTTAGAGCACCAGTTTCCGATGCATACGTGCCCAAGTTCGAGTCCTAACAGCGGCAAATTGTGGGCAGTACTTCATGAGATCCCAATAAGGACGAAACCGGTCTACGGGATGAATTGCCTTTTCTACACTATACAATACTTAGTTTATACTGACATATGTAAGTAGTTAATGGGTCAGGTGTTTATATCAAGTCCGCAACCTTGATTATAAAAATTTTTATCACCACCCGCGCAACCAATGTTCGTTTAATTATATAAATGTTCATTTCAATACCACTTCCCCATGTAATGTGGTGTCTGTTCAGTAATGACAGATTGGTCATGGTTAGTTGGAACTTTGGGTCTAAATGGATGCCATATGAGCTCCACCTAAAGGAAAAATTGACTATCCAAGTTACATTAGTTAGTATATAACTGAAAATTGTGTGTAGTGTAGTGTGCGCCAGGATAGCTCAGTGGTTAGAGCACCAGATTCCGAAGCAGACGTGCCCAGGTTCGTATCCTGTCCGCGGCAAATTCTGGCCAGTACTTGATGAGTTCCCAATAAGGACGAAACCGGTCTACTGGATGAATTGCCTTTTCTACACTATACAATTCTTATTTTATACTGACATATGTAAGTAATTAATGGGTCAGGTGTTTATATCAAGACCGCAAACTTGATTATAATAATTTTTATCACCCGCGCAACCAATGTTCGTTTAATTATATAAATGTCTATTTCAATACCACATCCCCTATGTAGTGTGGTTTCTGTTCAGTCATGACAGATTGGGAATTCTTAGTTGGTACTTTGGATCTGAATTTATGCCATATGAGCTCCACCTGAAGGAAAAATAGACTAGCCAAATTATATTAGCTAGTATGTAACTGAACATTGTGCTCGATGTAGTGTGCGCCAGGATGGCTCAGTTGTTAGAAAACCAGATTCTGAAACAGACGTGCCTAGGTTCGAGTCCTGTCCGCGGCAAATTCTGGCCAGTACTTGACGAGTTCCCAATAAGGACGAAACCGGTCTACTGGATGAATTGCCTTTTCTACACTAAACAATTCTTGGTTTATACTGACATATGTAAGTAATTAATGGGTCAGGTGTTTATATCAAGACCGAAACTTTGATTATAATAATTTTTATCACCACCCGCGCAACCAATGTTCGTTTAATTATATAAATGTTAATTTCAATACCACATCCCGCATGTAGTGTGGTGTCTGTTCAGTAATGACAGATTGGGAATGGTTTGTTGGTACTTTGGGACTAAATAGATGCCATATGAGCTCCACCTAAGGGAAAAATAGACTAGCCAAATTACATTAGTTAGTATGTAACTGAACATTGTGTGCGATGTAGTGAGCGCCGGGTTGGCTCAGTGGTTAGAACACCAGATTCCGAAGCAGACGTGCCCAGGTACGAGTCCTGTCCGCGGCAAATTCTGGCCAGTACTTGATGAGTTCCCAATAAGGACGAAACCGGTCTACTGGATGAATTGCCTTTTCTACACTATACAATTCTTAGTTTATACTGACATATGTAAGTAATTAAAGGGTCAGGTGTTTATATCAAGACCGCAACCTTGATTATAATAATTTTTATCACCACCCGCGCAACCAATGTTCGTTTCATTATATAAATGTTCATTTCAATACCACATCCCCCATGTAGTGTGGTGTCTGTTCAGTAATGACAGATTGGGAATGGTTAGTTGGAACTTTGGGTCTAAATGGATGCCATATGAGCTCCACCTAAAGGAAAAATAGACTAAACAAGTTACATTAGTTAGTATATAACTGAAAATTGTGTGCAGTGTAGTGTGCGTCAGGATGGCTCAGTGGTTAGAGCACCAGATTCCGAAGCAGACGTGCCCAGGTTCGAGTCCTGTCCGCGGCAAATTCTGGCCAGTACTTGATGAGTTCCCAATAAGGACGAAACCGGTCTACTGGATGAATTGCCTTTTCTACACTATACAATTCTTAGTTTTATACTGACATATGTAAGTAATTAATGGGTCAGGTGTTTATATCAAGACCGCAACCTTGATTATAATAATTGTTATCACCACCCGCGCAACCAATGTTCGTTTAATTATATAAATGTTCATTTCAATACCACATCCCCATGTAGTGTGGAGTCTGTTCAGTAATGACAGATTGGGAATGGTTAGTTCGTACTTTGGGTCTAAATGGATGCCATATGAGCTACATCTAAGGGAAAAATAGACTAGCGAAATTATATTAGTTAGTATATAACTGAAAATTTTGTGCAGTGTAGTGTACTTCATGATGGCTCAGTGGTTAGAGCACCAGATTCCGAAGCAGACGTGCCCAGGTTCGAGTCCTGTCCGTGGCAAATTCTGGCCAGTACTTGATGAGTTCCCAATAAGGACGAAACCGGTCTACTGGATGAATTGCCTTTTCTACACTATACAATTCTTAGTTTATACTGACATATGTAAGTAATTA
>JAQBSW010003087.1:0-22500 GCA_029291075.1 Eudiplozoon nipponicum
ACGCTTACCCACAAAAAGCTTCCACAGTTGAATGAGTGCAGAACAAAAGCACGTTACAGTAACTGCTTCCAAAAATCCGCAATTGAGCCTGTCGAGTACGTACGGTACCGTTTTGTACGTAGAAAAGATAAACAGAGGCCTCGTTGGCCTTTGATGCCAATGTGTTATTATTATATCCCAAAAAAATTCAACACAAATCCACGAATATATACCCAACAAAATTCCCAGAAGACCACGATTAGGGTAAAGAAAACGTAAATGTTAATCTATTTTTATCCCAAATAAATGAAAAAGGAAGTCAAATTTATTTATACTAAAAAAATCAGAACAATAATCAATATCCTGGCGCGGTCGCCAATTTTGTAAACGCCCCGGCTTCAAGTAAATGCCATACGACGTTACAAACTCGGTTTAGGTGCTCTGAATAGAGATTTGTTACTGATAGGGGGGCCCTTAAGAGGGCCTGGTCGTGCGTTCTCCTGAATTATTCAGAGTGTGAAGATGTCCTAGAGCCTTGGGTGGATTCTGGTTGTTGTTGCTCCCGTGGTCGAGTGGTATTCACGATGTGGATAACGTTGTTCAGGTTCTGCAATTAATTGGCTCGTCTCGCTGGTTGTACCGCAACAAGATGAGTCACGGATGTAGCCAATTGTTGGTGAAACTATCAAATCACCAGCGTAGGTATTGACAGCCAACAGAACGCACACGCGTAACGCAAAGCAGAATGCAAATGCGACAACTCACTTGCATGGTAAATTGTCGTGCTTAAATAGCATGCCATAGTAATATATGTCTACTTGCACACTATTGGTTAAACGGCAAGTTTTGCTTTTTTCTCATTGGTGCAACGTAAATAAAATTGAATTTAATTTACGCAATATGTCGGCCATTAATTTGTGTCGTTACAATACTAAACAAACCGTAGATAATGAGAGACAGTTACTGTTAGCGGCCTTTATCAGGAACGAAATTTCGTTCTCCGGTAAATTCCGAGAATGTTTTGGGTAGTATTGCAGTGTCTAGAAGTAATTCTAGACACTTGAGATCTGCCCTGGCTGAATGTCTGGTGTCTCTTTGTGTGGATGAACACGACTATGTAGAGCTGTCAAAACAAGATGTGTGAGTTGCTGTGCAAAGGCTCAGAATTGTTTTGATGAAGATCTGCGGCAACACCGTAGAAGTTCGATTAATAGATAATTGATCATGTAGGATTATTTATGCAGAAAGAAGAAGATTGGCGTGACAGAATTCCACGTTGATGCGATGACACAGCGTTATAAACAACAGTCCAGAAGTCAACGTAGTAAACACTGAAGTAGAGAGAGTGGCAACAATCACACGTAGCGCGTAGATTAGGAGTGTCAAGTGTGTCAAGTGAGTGTGAATGGTTTATGCACCGTGCTTATATGGATGTGGACGCGCAAGTTTGCACGCCATTGGTCAACAGCAAATTTCGCTTGCTTTAATTGGTACCGCGTAATGAAGTTTGAATTTCATTTTGCAATATGTCGGCGAATTAGTCTGAGCCGTTACATCGCGTTCCATGCTGAAGAAAAAGAAAAAAATTCCTCCCGGCGAGGCTTGATAGGTAATATTGGCCAGATTTGGAACCCTGTTCAGCAATTGATTATTTTTCTCCCCATAGCTAATAAAAATTTACAGTAATGCTTGGCTGGTTCATGCTTGTTAGTTGCTTCAACAATGATAAGATGCCAAATAACCACTAGGAATTATATCAAGACCGCAACCTTGATTATAATAATTGTTATCACCACCCGCGCAACCAATGTTCGTTTAATTATATAAATGTTCATTTCAATACCACTTATCCATGTAGTGTCGTGTCTGTTCAGTAATGACAGATTGTGGATGGTTAGTTGGAACTTTGGGTATAAATGGATGCCATATGAACTCCACCTAAAGGAAAAATATACTAACCAGATTACATTAGTTAGTATATAACTGAAAATTGTGTGCAGTGTAGTGTGCGGCAGGATGGCTCAGTGGTTAGAGCACCAGGTTCCGAAGCAGACATGCCCAGGTTCGAGTCCTGTCCGCGGCAAATTCTGGCCAGTACATGATGAGTTCCCAATAAGGACGAAACCGGTGTACTGGATGAATTGCCTTTTCTACACTATACAATTCTTAGTTTATACGGACATATGTAAGTAATTAATGGGTCAGGTGTTTATATCAAGACAGCAACCTTGATTATAATAAACGAGTACTCTGTTGCAGCTGTTTGGCTGCCACTGAAAAAAGACTGGACGATGAGTATGACTTGACTGCTGATCAGAAATGTTACTGAAATGAATTTGAAGGCGAGAAGCTTCAATTTTTAGATCATCCTTAGCGGGTAATAGACGTGGGAGCGGACTAAGCCGACGAAGGACAATGCCATACAAGATTTGTGACGCAGACGTTTTAATAGATTCAAGTGAAAGCATAGCAAGTAGGACCCAGTTGCCATTAATGGACGAGGATGCTAAAGCTGCTTTGAGTTCCCTATGCATTTTTTCTACCATACCGTTAGATTATGGATGGTAGGCAGTCGTGTGGCGTGAGGTGCATCCTATGAACCACAAGGTTATTTTGAAACGATCTGATGAGAAGGAAGTGCCTCTATCAATAATGACCTCATTGGAACACCATAATGGGCTATCCATGCAGAGATAAAACCATTAATAACTTCGTTTGGAGAAGTCGTGCCAAGAGGTAAATCCACAGGCCATCGTGTAAATCTATCAATCATGGTTAAGAGGTAAACATTACCTTAAACCGTTGCCAGATAAACTATGCCGATGTGGGCCATGGCTAGGCGTGAAGCATTTGGGAATTGTTGCAACTTAAAACGAGTGTGCAGTGTATTCCTGTTTTTATGGCAAAGAGCACACTCGGACACCCATCGTTTCTTCCTGAGCTTATGAGACCATAAGCAATCTGTAAGAGGTCGGACAATCACCTTGCTTCCTTGTTAAAAAATTGAGTGAATTGAGTCGAAAACTTTTTTTCAGAAGGCTGGTGGACAGAACTAGCTTGCTGGGCTGCGTACCCTTGCCGAAAACAATGTGTAAGCATTTCCAAAGGCGGCATACGGACTTGGTGGGGTGATGGGCTACTGATCTTTGAGTGTGTGTATAACCGCACTGTTTTGTTCGCAGGAGGGATGGAGTTAGTGCAGGTTCCCTGGGAATTACGTAGTTGACTGGGAATGGCGAATGCAAAAGTGGTTGTAGCAAGACGTCTGGCCTAGAAATTACGTCTGAAATTGAGTTTTGTTCGCTCTCGACATAAAAGATGTCAAATTGCCATTTGCTCATAAGTGACAGCTATCTTTCTTCTCTGGCAGGGTACTTTGCGACAGTTGAATTCGCGTTTCGAATTACTCTAATTTATGGTGCATGATCTGTATAAAAAACAAATCTGCTGCTGTCAATGGTGCTGAATAAATGGCGCACTGTGTCATGGGTGGCGAGGAGTTCACGACCGAAAATGTTGTATCTAGTTTTTAATGGTTGCAGAGTAAGCGAGTAAAAACTGATAGGCTTCCGAACTCTGTCGACCTCTTGCTCCAAAGTGGCCCCAATAGCAAACTCAGAAGCATAGTTGTGAGTAGAAATCTTTGTTGGAAATCTGGATGCGTTAGCATTGTAGCATTTGCTAACGAGTTCATGGCGAGACGAAACAATTTCGCGTCTTCATACGACAAATAAATAATGATGTTCCTGCTAAGTCCTTTTCGTTTTCACAGGTGCCTACACAATGGATAATGTTGTCTTGTGAGGCCGGGAAAGAACCCAATTGCAGTTCTTGGTGACTTGATATTCTTGATAGAAATTGCATTTGACGCAAAGGTTGAATACCTTGTGACGTAATACGGGGTAATACGAGGAAGTCAACCGATGTATTTGCAATCTGCATCTTGGGACAATTGATCTTGAGTACGCGGTTTGATAAATGTTAGAGGACATTTCGCGAATTCTTAGAATGAGATTCTAGGTCTGGACTTAAAACCATTATGTCATCGAGGTATGACATGCAGTAAGTGGAATCGTCGCAGAGTATGTTATCTATGAAACTTTGAGATATCTGAGTAGCCCATTTGAGACAAAAAGGCATGTAGATGTATTCAAAAAGGCCAAATGGAATGATGACAACATGCTTTTCAATATCTTCGGGCGCTACCGGAATGTGGTGATAAGCTTGTCTGAGGTTAATCAATAAGAAGTACTTGCTACCACCTAGTTTTTCAAGTAAGGTGTATTTATTGGAAATGGGATTTGCATCAGATTTGGTCACTGAATTTAGCTTGCGTTAATCTCCACAGGCTCTATACGATCTGTTTGATTTGGAGACCAAGTATAGTGGTGAGGTCCATGAACTTTTCGATGATCTGATGTTTCTCTCTTCCAATAAAATTGAAAATTCTTCTTGGGCAGCTTTTAGTTTAGCAAATGGTAGCGGTCGTTTATTGGTGCAATAGGTCGTACTTCTGTGACGATATGGTGCATCGTGTTGGAGACTCGTAATCCTGACTTGCTGAGATCAAACAGCGACTTTTAATTTCGAAAAACTGCTGATACCTCTGCTGAATGATGCACTGGGGTTGGCTGGATGACCTGTAACGACAAACGCTTGGAGGCAAGTGTCAAAATACTTTGCTCAAGTCCGGTGGAGGGGTCAACGATCTTTGAGTGGTGAGATCAACAATGATCTGATATTTCAAGAGGAAATCAAGGCATAATATGTTGTGTGAGACCGTAGCGACAATGAAGTTCTGGGAAAATTTAGGTCGTAACCTTTGTTAAGTGTGCGATGCCAGCAACCATAAGCAGGAAAAGACTCCCCTATAGCTATTGCAACTAAAATGCCTAGTGACACTTCGGCCATGGAATCACCCTTGAGAGCTGAAACTGCTGCACCTGTGTCTACAATGAATTATTTGCCAGTTTTGAAATCGAGAATCTCATTTTGTTGTTTGGCCGTGTTAAGCTGATAAATAGGCTGGTCATTGCGAAAGACATTATCAGTTTTGCTGTCTATATGGCATATTCTATGTAGACGGAACGAGTCAACATAAACTGCAGCTGTAGGTGTTTGAAAATTTGTATTTGAAGAACGGAAACTGCTTTTTGTTAGTTGAGATGATCTAAGTAAGCAAACCGGTATCCGTTTGGTAAGTTCTGCAAACAACGCAGACAATTTAGGCAATTATAAAATACCTTTGGTGACTAAAGCTACAAACTTTAGAAAAATATCGACCAAATGACCAAGGTAGTCTCGATTGTCGTTTATTCTGATTCAGACGATGTTGATCCGTTGTTTTATTAGCATATGTCCTGTCGACGAAGTTTCCTTCAAGCCTTTTACTCAAATTTAATATATGTCTCTAAAGTGGATAGCCTAGCGTCATCAAAATCAGAATCAAAATCTGCTTTCACAGTTTGGCACAAATTGTACATAGGAGAAAAAATTTTGAAATTTGTAACGACGGAAAAACTAAAAAACTGCTTCCACTAATTAAAATTAAAAGGTGAAGAAAACCAAGGTGACTTTGAAAAATAAATATTCACAAACAGGGTGAAGAACAGAATGATTTGGTGTGCTACCGTCGATTTTAGTGTAATTCGTCAGAATAATAAAAAAGGAAAGACAACTTTATTCATATTTTTGCGAAAAGATTTGTGATATCCAAACAAGTTTAAAAGAAATACTGCTTTCAGAATCCTGCAGCGGTCGTCTATTTGTTAACGCCCCAGCTGCAAATAAATTCCGTGCGACGTTACAAAATAGTAAACAAGCCGTAAATAGTTAGAGACAGTTGCTATAAGTGGTCTCTATCAGGGCCGGAATTAAGTTCCCCGGCAAATGCCGAGAAAGTTTGGTAGTATTACAGTGTTTAGATGTACTTCTAGGCACTTGCGATATGCTCTGGCTGAATGACGGATGTTCCTTCGTGTAGATACACATGGATACGTAGAGTTGTCGAAACCAGATAGGTGAGTTCCTGTTCAAATGCTCAGATTTGTCTTGTTGAAGATCGGCGGCAAAACCATGGTGGCTGGCAAACGTAGAATTCTGATTAATAAATAATCGATCATGCATGACTAGTTATGCAGCAACAAGAAGATTGACATGACTGAAGTCCACGTTGATGCGATGACAGCGTGATAAAAGCTAGTCCAGAAGTCAGCGTAGATAAACAGTCAATTAGAGAGAGTGGCAGCAATCACACGTATTGGGCAGAGCAGAAGTGTCAAGTGTGTCAAGTGAGTTTGCATGATAAATGCACTGTGCTAATATAGATGTGCAAGCGCAACGTTAGACGCTATTTGTCAACGGCAAATTTCGCTTGTTTTTATTGGTACCGCATAATGAAGTTTGAATTTCAATTTGACAATATGTCGGCGAATTATTCTGAACCGTTACAATTATGACGTGATTTTCCACTGAAATTAAAAGATAAAATTGTTTCAACTGGTTAAATAATTAAATTGATTCTGAGTGGTGAAGTAATAGTCTTCAGACTATTTAAAGTGATACGAGTTGCAATTAGATAGTTTTCTTCGTTCGGTAGTCCAGCAGTGATCAGAGTATAAGGGCAAGGATACAATTGAAGTTGCATCGTAAGGTAGGTCGTTTCACTTTAGTTCTAACAAGAACTACCCTGAGTTTCTTTGTCATTGGTGCTGCTGAATTTGCAGCGACCGGAGGCTCATGGATGATCCTGCAGATACCAGCGACCTCCTAGAAATCCACCAGACTTCTTAGAAATATATGAAACAGTGGCAACGGCCCTCTATAGAAACATCAATTTTGAAATTCCCTTTCGGCCTATATGGTGCATAACTAAATAAAGCTCCAGCTATGCAACCTTACGAACAAGTTAACGGGGCCAACAGTACTGTTGATGGCCTTTAATAGAAATTGAGAGACATTAATTGGCTAAATTCGTAATGAATTAGAGTGCCAGAGCAGAATTGGATTTTGAGAAATACTCCTAGACATTTGTTATGTATTTCTAGTTATTCTCTGTTAGATGCATTTGTTATAACAATCGGCGCAATCAATGACTTAAAAATGTTTTCGTCTATAGATGGCAAAGGTTGCAAAAATGTAATATACGTGACTCCATAGAAATTATACAGCCGACATTTTTTGTCAAGCACATTTAATGCGAGGCTACTAGAGTTGAGAGCCATATATTCATTTTTGTTTTCTCTATATATTTATTGCGGTTTGATCCTTGCTAGTCAATTTTACGTCGTACTCTGATGATGATTATGGATGGTCAAAACGCATCACTACGTGTGACACACGGTAGTTTTGCTTTGTTGTTTGGTGACTGGTTAAATACGATGGGATTAGTGTTTACTTAATGCTCGCAAACTTAGTTTAAAGAAATGTTATCATCACTCGCGCAATCAATGATTGTTTAATTATATGGCCTATACATGTGGAGTAAAAGCTGCAAAGCATTAATTTTCATGATTGCATAGATATTGTGCAGCCGGCATTTTCAATCAAGTACATTTTATGCGAGACTACTATGGCTTAGAGCCACATATCTAATTTTCCTTCCTTTTTGTGTTCATTACGTTATGATCCACGCTAGTCAACTTGCCGTTGTTTGATGATGATCATAGAAGTTCGAAACGCGGTAGAATGTGTAGCAAACGTCAGTTGCGCTGTGTCGCTCAGCGACTGGTTAAATACAATTGGAGTGGTATTTACTTCAAGCTTGAAAACTTAATTTAAATAACTGTTATCACCAGTCGCGCAATAAATAATTGTTTGATGACATTGAAAATTATAAAATTTTGGTCGACATGCTTTCTCTCTTAGATAGGAACATTTTCTCACAGCGTGTTGACGTCTTTAACACGTTTATTTTTGTAATACTTTATCCAAGAATGTCTAAAGTAGACGCTCTCGCCAATTCCAACAGGCAACACTTAGACTATCTTCTATTTCATGGAACACAGTCTCATCTCCATCATCCAAGCATTCGCGGATTTTTAGCTTGAAAGATAAAGAAACTATTGATTATGTCAAACATTTAGCCTTTACGTTCTCTAAGTTACTGGATTTCTCAATACACATCCACCAAATTATATCTATGTTATAAAAAGGGCTCGGTTAATATCCGTCAAGACACAAAAACTAAACCTAAGATTTACTCTAATCAATGCCTGTTTCTTACCAATCATGTTCTACGCCAATGAGTTTTACTGCCACCTCACATGACCAAAATTCATTTACTCTATAGCAGATTGCATTTTGCTTTCTGTAAAAGTGTCTTGCATTTCGAATCTCCTACCCTCATGGTTAAATTGTCGTATAAGTTTAATCTCCTTTGTATAAAAATTCTTTACGAACATTCAGTCGCAAATTTTTTTTCTTCCTCACAAATGTGTCTCGCATAATCGTACTTCCTCAATCAAATCCAACCATAAAAGAAATAATTTATTTTTCAAGGATCTATGCGTTTTCAATACACTACTCACAAAGGTAAGAGGGCTAATAAACGATTAATTTCAGTGGGCGGTTAATCTTTGTTTCTTTATCGAATTCCTCAGGGACAACATGGATTGGAAGCGCAACCTGTTTGATTCATACATGATCGTTACTCGTTTTATAATTGGCAGCTACTGTAGATCTAGTGATGGTTAAACTTTATTTGGGATCCTCTACGCCCCACACTCACTCAAAAATGCCTTTTTATAATCCATTTAAATTCGAACGATAGTTTCCTCAATTTCAGTTTCAATGAATTAACGGATTATAAAATTCCGAAATAGACTTGATTTATAATGAAATTAATTCATTCCTACTGATAATTCGTCAAAGATCAGAGAGAATCATCTTGGCTCAACTAAAGAGCAATCAAAGATTAGGATACAAAATTAATGGTCATATTTCCAGCGTATGACTTTCTCTAAGAATTGGAGAAACTATTTTGTAATGCGATATAAAATCCACAGAATAAAATCCATATAAGTCAGTAACTGATCTTTCTTATAACCACAAATCAGACAATTTTATTGATAGTGGTGCATTGGTAAAAATGGTGTTAAAAGTAAAGTCTAAAAACAAAATATTCTTCTTCGCATACTGATTGAAAATATAATTCTAGTACATTTAACCTTTACGGATCCACTCTGCGTCTTTATAAGCTGAATTTTGAAGGACAGAAATAAATCAATCGATATTCTCGCGAACGTAGTTAAACCGTTGCCTAAGATAAGAAAGCCAACTTATGCCAATGATTATAGACCAATTTCTATTATCCTCTTATTTTTTTAAAGTTAATACCATTTAAAATTTATGTTGCCATTTGATTTTGATACATGCCAGGATGGCTTTACTAACATGCTTTTCATGCGACAGCGCAAAATTATGCTCGCTGAATAAAAAAGTGCATGAAATTATAGATTTCTTTTTATCTCAATAGCTTTAGACTGTATATCCTTTGATGCCAATTTATTCTGGATCAAAACCAAAAATAGTTACAAATGGCGTTTCACAAGGTTCAGGCTTGAAATTAATTTTCTTTAAAATCATTATTGCGCATCTGCAAACTTAGGTACTTAATGGTCTAATTTGCAAATTTGATGATGATATACGAAAAATCTTTCCAATTGATAGAAAAAATATCGTGTTCTTAAATAAAATAACATTAAACTATTGTTGCATGGCATGAGTATGTATTTCATAACTTTATGACTTAGAATAAGAAGTAAAAAGCGAAAGCGTTAAAAATGGGTAATAGGGCAGACTTTAATTTTGTTTATTTTATGATGCTGTGATTAGTGATGGTTTTGAGATCAAAATTCAGTTAGAAATCAAGGATTTAGATATAACTGTAGGGGTACTTTTCGCTATTGCTTTCTCGTTCCTGATTTTGTACCCCTACTACTTATCAATGGTTGCTATTATTAGTACCCGAGCATTCAATCAGTCTGTTCCTTTTCAGATGGTTAATATTAGAAGGCCGAAGAAAGGTTTCATGTATATATTACACCAATGTAGCACATAAATATAATTCACTGTTAATCTGGATTGAAGGAGTTGGATGGCAATAATACAGATTTTTTAATGTAAAATTATATCTTAAACACTAATCTCAGTTAGTCTAAATTGAATATATGTTTGTCAGCTGTAAAAATGGTTTTTATGCAAAAATATGATTTAAATGTCATTCACAATTAAGCTAAATTGTCCGTCTTCTAGACGTCAAAAATAAAAGTGATTTAAGTTTATCATAGAAAATTGTTTTATGCTCAATCAGTTATTCGCGTACAAAGGTCTGAATTGCTCAACATTTATGCCATCGATTTAAAACAAATGATACATGGAAAAAGTCATCGTTAAAGGTTATCACTATAAAAAGAATGTAAATCGTTTAAGGACTTCAATGACACAACTCACAAGTGTTAAGATCACCGTTTGTAACGATTCTATCTCAGTACATGATATTAATATATTGTTCTCTGAAGTTCGGATAATCTAAATTGTCAAACTAATAGGAATAAGTTCACTATAACCAATAGTCCACCGCGTGTTTTCTTCGTTCCCAGCGCGGTTCTGTTCTTTTTATAAAAAGACTATTAATTACACATAAAATTTCAGTTTAAGAAATATCGGTTAAAACTGCTTGAGACTAGAAAGGATTGTTCCTAAAATCACAGCTAAGGGAAATATTGTTTAAGGACAGAGTTAGAATATTTGACCTTAAAGAGCACAGCGTTTGTAAAAATTGATCTTCGTTGGGTTGTAACACGGAGCCGCGTGTTACATAACTATTCAATTTAGAGCTTCTACCGAGAGACATATTGAACGAAAAGTTAGCTGTGCTGAGAACTGATGAGCGTTAATATAGAGAAATATATTATCGAATGGTGTACAGTTACAAATGTGTATTATTTGGATAATGCCGATAATGAAATATGCCGTGGCTACTTACAACCCAATGCAAAAAGGTTTGTTAAACAAGCTAGCAGCTGTACATAGAAAGGTTGTGAAACATATTAGCCCTGTGTCCTGTACCTTATATGCCCTTGGATTACAGTTCGTATTACTACAAACTTTATGATTTCGGAGGCTTTACTATTGTATAAAAGAATTTTACTTGAGCGAGAGCTTATATGAATCCAATAAGAAAGATTCATGAAGTAGAAACTGGATATGTACATCTGGCGATCCCTGCTACTTTGGAGCAAAATTATGTGGGAATGACATATCCTTTTTTAAAAATTATAAAATTTACAATCCATTGACAAAAGGGCTTAGAGAAACGCCTTCGTCTAAGATGTCTTTCAACATATTGTGCACTGAACAAGGAAAAATGCAATCTTATTGCTAGTTTGAATTTGGATTATTACAATAATTCCTCGTGGTTAAACCAAAGACACGGATAAATGTAATCTACTATCTGTATTATTATATGGAAAAAGTTTTGCACTATATCATTATATTATCCATTATTACAAGTACACAATTGTTAGTGATATTTCTCACTTATGCATAATTACACTGTCCAATTGTACGTTAATCTTTTCAATTTCCGGATCAGAGAGCCTCGATGAAATCTCTATTATTATTTATATCATTAATTACTGTATAAAAGCGATTACTTAACAAGACTGTTTTTATCCTTATTATAATAATTTTATCAAAATTTGATGTAGCTTACGCACTGATATATTACTCTCACCTAACAGAATTATATTGTAGGAGTTTTTGCGGGTATGTTTTATCCTTACATATAATTGGTAGCGGCTGTGGAGATCCGTCCTTATGATCAATCCCCGGCCTTTTCCCGATGGGTGATGTGAGAAGGCTAATACGAATGATCACAAATGTATTGTACACAACTTTGCTTGGAAAGTTCTGAATTGCAGTTAATACATATAACCGATTGAAAATATATGATGATATGAGTAAAGTCACTGGTAAAAGTTGTCACTGGTGATAAATAGATCAGAATCGTGTAAAAACTTCGATGAAAAGACTTCAAAAATAATTAATTCACTGTTTGCTATGGTTTTAACTTATTTAATTATAATAAACCATTTTACTCTGAAATTCGGATAGGTATAATTAGATGCGAACAGTAAGTCACTGGTATAAACTGGATAAACCAACTAAGAGAAATCCTGACACCATAATCACCGCATGTTCATGCGTATTGCGCGCGGGTGTATATTTAATAAAAAAACCTATCAATTACAAATAAAATTGCAGTTCAAGAAATCTCAATTAAAACTGCTTGAAACCGACAGAGATTGTTTCTAAAATCACAGTTAAGAGAAATATTGTTTAAAAACAGAGTTAGATAATTTGACTTTAAAGAGTACCTTATTTGTCAAAATTGAACATCGTTGGGTTGTAACGCGGAGCCGCGTGTTACAATTTAAACTTATATAATAGAATAGAATAGAATAGAATATCTTTATTTGGATTCAAACCACACATGTTCCATCAAATAATAAAATTAGAAAATGTACAATATAAAAAGATATCACATCACATAAATATTTGCAATTAGTTGTACTGTACAATTTATCAGCATCAGAAAGTTCGGCTGTAATGAGTGATAGATTCTTCATCAAAAATAGGAAAATTTAAGGTATAATTCGAGTGTAACATTTTGCAAGAAAAAAAGGGAACCATGACTAATAATTGATTGTATGCATTGTTGATTAACAAGTTGATATAATGCATAACATTTAAGTTTTATTAATACAAAAGTTGAAGATAGAATTTCGAGAAATTATGATGCTGAAAAACAGTTAATCCTGTCTTTTATTTAAATATGAGAAAGTATTATCATAATCAAAATTAAAAATATCAGCAGGATTAAACACATTTTCTAGTTCGGTAGATAAAAATTTAAAAGACATTTTGGACGGAGGCGTTTCTCTAAGCCCCTTTGGCAATTGATTGTAAATTTTGTAAATTTTTGAAAAAGAGAATAGCTTGCTCGCAACATTCCCCACCAATGGTGGAGATATTGCAAAATGACCAGATCTAGTTCCAATTTCATGACTCTTTCTTATTGGATTCATATAAGCACCAGTCCACTGGTTCAAATGGAAAGCTTTTATGCAATAGTACATCCTCCGAAACCATAAAGGCTGCAGTGATACAAACTGTAATCTAGTGGTGTATATAGTGCAGGAGATAGGACTAATTTGTTTCACAACTTTTCTTTGTACAGCTTCTATCTTATTAGACAAACCAATTGTTAAAGGATTCCAAGTAGCGGCAGCATATTCTAGTATCGGTCTAATCCATATTATAAACATTTAAAATTTTATTTCATTCGATAATATATTTCTATTTATTAGTGCCCATCTGTTCTTGGCACTGCCTACTGTCCTTTCAATATGTCTCTCAGCAGAAGCCGTACAATAAAATAGAATAGAAAAGAATATCTTTATTTGGATTCAAACTACACATATTCCATTAAATAATGAAATTGGATAGTTATGCCTAAATCCTTAATTTCTTGCATAAGTTTAATTTCACAAACATCATTAATCTCAGCATCATGAAAATAAACATAATTAAATTCTGTTCTGTTACCTATTTTTAAAGCTCTCGTCTTTTTACTGTTTATTCTCAGCCCTAGTGTTAACAAGTATCTACTTAAATCATACAAATCTAGTGTCACATTATTTTTGGAGAATTCGACACATTTTGGATCAATTGGAAAGATTATTTTTAAATCATCAGCAAATTTGCAAACTCGACCGTTAGGGATCTTAGTTTCCAAATGTGCAAATACAATTTTAAATAAAATTGGCCCCATATTTGATCCAATATTTATATGAGACTTAAAGGACATAATTATGTGATATTATTTTCAATCTATTGTATATTTTCTGATATTGCTATCTATTTGATGGAACATGTAAGGTTTAAATCCAAATAAAGATAGTTTATTGTACCAAAATATATTCGATTCTATTCTAACCATAACGTTCTTTTTAGGGTCATAGACAATGACTTTGTCACATGACTTTTATGTAGCATCTTTTTATAGTAGAGAATACGAATAGTTTGCTACTTGAGTTTTAAATGTTTAGCGCATTAAGAATTACAACTATCCTTCTACAGACGACGAGAAATATTCTGAGAAAATTGTTTAAATATATCATTTGACCCGCTTATTATGTAAAACGTTATGTATTGTGTCTGTCTTCGACAAAATTATTCATAATATACAATTGCATCTTACTAATAAGTTTGTGTGATATATTGCAATGAAACTCTATTTATTGATTTGTTTATTCTTATTTATTACAAAAACACATTCTATTGGTTTTGATAATTGGAAACAAAACCACTATAATGTTTACGAAGCATTTGTGAACGTTGTAACTGATGAGGTAAAAATTGTGCCGGAGCTAAAATTCAGTTTAAACTCATGTAAGTTTAATTAATTCATCTAAACCATTTCGTTAACCATTTTCGATGTTTAATTATTAATATATCATGCAACAATAATATATTTAATGAAATATTATTATTATTAAATATTTTAATGCCTAACGTGTTTATGAGTTAATAACTATTCCACCATTACGGTTTTATGTTAAATTCTTTTCTTATTTAGTGTCTGTTGGGGATTTAGATTCAGCGGTAATTGAAAACTCTCCTTTGTACAATTATGGAGGTTGATAACTCTATTGTAGGGGTACTTTTCGCCGTTGCTATCTCGTTCCTTATTTTGTACCCCTACTACTTATCAATGGTTGCTATTATTACTACCCGAGCATTCAATCAGTCTGTTCCTTTTCAGATGGTTAATATTAGAAGGCCGAAGAAAGGTTTCAGGTATATATTACACACAATGTAGCACATAAATATAATTCACTGTTAATCTGAATTGAAGGAGTTGGATGGTAATAATACAGATTTTTTAATGTAAAATTATATCTTAAACACTATTCTCAGTTAGTCAAAATTGAATATATGTTTGTCAGCTGTAAAAATGGTTTTTATGCAAAAATATGATTTAAATGTCATTCACACTTAAGCTAAATTGTCCGTCCTCTAGACGGCAAAAATAAAAGTGATTTAAGTTTATAAAGTAAAATGTTTTATACACAAGTGGTTATTGTTACACAAATGTCTGAACAGAATTGTATTTATACCATCGACTAAAACATATGATGACATGTAAAAATCATCGTTAAAAGTTATCATTAAAAATGAAGATGTAAATTGTTTAAAGACTTCAATGATAAAAAACTAACAAAGCTTTAGCTTACTACTTGCAATATTTTCAGTTCATGTCAAACTATTAATCCATTCTTCTATGTGGACACTAAATTAAGTGAAATAAATCCGCAATGACACAACAGGCCACCGCGTGATCCTCGCGGATCGCGCGCGGTTCTGTCTATTTATAAAAACACTATTAATTACAAATAAAATTGCAGTTCAATAAATATCGATTGAAACTGCTTGAGACTAAAAGAGATTGTTCCTAAAATCACAGCTAAGAGAAATATTGTTTAAGGACAGAGTTAGAATATTTGACCTTAAAGAGCACAGCGTTTGTAAAAATTGACCTTCGTTGGGTTGTAACACGGAGCCGCGTGTTACACTATAATATAAAAATCATTCAATTTTAAATTTTGGAAATATGAAGTTTTCGTTGTTATAAAAATTGTAATATTATATTTTGTGAATTTTCTTCGTGTGGATTGCTGATGTTTGAGCTTAGCCTTTATTGACTTTAAAAATCATTTTTTACTGTCGGCAATCGAGTTGTGATGCTCTTGTTCTAGGCTAGCGTAACCGTTCCTGTTTTCCTAGATTTGATCATTTACTGTAGAATTTTGCTAATAAAGCTATTCATTGCACATAAATAATTATTTTATGATCTATTGCGAAGAATCCCAAATTCATTTAGGATAAAATGATTTGATTCTCTGTTTTTAAGGTTTTCAATTTCATAAAGAATTCACACTCTGTTTTAATAAATAATTCGTAGTAAATCTTATTTCGATATTAAGGAATACACCATTAAGTGTGAGGACGCAGAGCAGTTGCCCGAAGGACTCTGGAATGTTAGCTTAAGAGGATTTGTTGAAAGAAATTTAAAAAAATCAGTCATTTTAAAATTGGGGATCCTTCTAGGTATATTGCAAATGAAAATATGGCTTCACATGGACTCTAATTAGGTAGTGACCAAAGGCCTTCACACAGTTACATTTATTAAGCTATGGTAACAAAATATTGATAATACATTTATATTTAGCGGAAAGCCATTATACTCCTAAATTTACCATATCAAGGTACAAATATAAAGTAGGATCTCGAAGGTGCATAGATTGAGGAGGCTCTTTTTAATGGAATCTCAACAGAAAACTATGAAACGATTTTGCTGTTCGCTGTATTCAGCTTCTATTTCTACTCTTTTTACTGCAAACAAGTGGTGCTTTCTTGACTTAGGGGCGTTGCAGAAATAAGGCGCGCTAGATACTGACAGAGGGAAATGGTGTAGTTGCTCGAGTCCTATATAGACTATCGAAAACTTGTAAAATACGAGCTCCGTACCAGTCTGAGTGTAAGTATCTTCTATGTCTCTTGTAATTAGAATGGTCCATCATTTATGACATGAAAGACTGATCAACTGAACGCATCCTAAAAACTTATTCACATTCCTCAGTCTCACACTATTTGAGACTGACATTCATATGAATACACAAAGCACTTTCCATCAACGATTTACTAAATAGAAAATCAGAAGGGGTATACGTCGGAATCATATGCGGATCGGTAGTAGATCTAGAATGCGATTATATATTTGCAAAGCCAAAACTGAATGGAATACCTGTAATCCTTGTTTTCCTAATGCCATAATTAAATAAAACAGCATAATTTCCGATAAAATAAGTGTATTGTAAATTTTTGTAAAAAAATTGAGACATGAATAAAGTTAGGAGTCCGAGATCCAAATTTGCTCTCACAAACAGAGAATGCACGCCAGAGCAAAATTACAAAAATTGGAAACTGGCAGCAACGAGCAATAGAATACACGAAAATTTATAATTAATGAATGTTCCAGAAATTGTAACATTATTTCTAAAATCATTTCCTCATACAATGTTTTTAAAACAAACAGCAGAAGATTTATTTACTTGATTTTCGGATTGCGTACCAAATTGTTTGAATCCATTGTCATCATGATTTCGCCAGATATTTCGATCTCCGGGTATGGAGATCTTTTTCAATGGCAAGCACATCACCCACTAAGTTGACAGTCAATTTGTAAAGTGGAAATATTAGTTTTAACTGCCCCATTAATACTTGTTGCTGTATGGCTCTTCTTTAACTGGCATTACTATTTTCTGAACATGCGAGTCCGGTACAACTTTGGAAGTTTGGTCCTTTATTGGTTTAGCTTCAAGGTGTCTTTATACGTCCCGGCAAATTGTGGAACGCAACGATCCAGGGATACCAGTCCTTATCACCAGTTTCGCTAATTAATTCTTTATAAAAAATTTATTAATCGAATAATTTAATGAAGATATCTCTCGTCAATTTGTAGAAATAAAACTTAAACTCAGAATTTTCGGTCTTGTTTGGAGATGGACAATATCCTATCTCAAATAACTCACTCAACCGGACCGACCGTGTTCTATACCAGTTCAAAATTGCTTCTAACTCTATGGAAATATTTGGTACTCAATTTATTGCATTAGTACCAATTCATGCAGACTTATTACCATGCAGTCATAAGAACTGCTATCCAAAAATTTTAAGTCATGCAGTGCCATTGTGATGTATGGTAGAACACACATTGTAGTGTTCTTCTACTTCACAGATTTAATAAAAGGTTTTGTGTCGTTGCATAATTGGATCAGCCCCCATTAATTCAGAATTCGTACTTATGCCTATAGCTCTAGTCTGATGATACATTAGAGGTAACATTCACACTGATGTCCCCAAAATTTCACATGACGGAAGATTTTATGTCCTAATGTTTTCGACTGCTCCTTCATCCCATCGACTCAAATAGGACTATATTTTGCGGGCCATAGTTAAAAATGAAATTTAGGACCTAATATTTTCGTAATATCTGAGTACACTTTGGTCATATCCGCGCCTGATTCAATTAAAAAATTAAACACTTGAACATATTCCAAACGGCAAATTGGTCAGTTTTGACTCCGGCTAATTTCTTAAGAACTCTACATAAAAAGATTTCATCACTTTCTGAATACAGTAGTGTTCAAAGGCTTCATTGAAACACTTTTTTTGAATCTCCGCGAATATTTTTATTTTCATTTCTATTGAAAACCCTGGAGACTGATAAATCGCTACAGAAACCTGACGACCTAACGAGCTTTTATTACTGAACTGGATGTGCCTCTCTAGCTCACAAGGCTAAAAGGTGCTAATTGTTCCACTGGACATGAGATGAGCATGATCGTTGACATCTGCTAGACTTCCTCGTTAACAATTCCCTGCGCGGTCGTCAACATTTTTAGATACTGGAGTCCTATATACACTATCGTGAACTTTGAATGTGTCAGCTCCGCACAGATCTGAGTTTATCAAACCTCTAAATCTGTTATACTTTTATTGTTCCATCATGGACGAAATTTGAGATTGTTCAACTGAACCCATTCTAATACATTATTTACGTTACTTAGCTTCTACTTATTTGTAACTGGTATTCATGTCAATACAATAATCAAATTATACAAGAGATTTCCTAATTGGAAAATCTAAATGTGTATGCGTCGGTATCGTAGGCGGATCTGAAATCGACCTAGAATGCAAAAAACAAATGAAATATTTGTAATCCTTGTCATTCCAATTTTAGTAATTAATGAAAACGCAAAATTTTCGATAGAATAACTGTATTATCACCATCATGTAAGATTATTAATACGGGAATAAAGATAGAAGCCGGAGAGATAAAATTTTTCTCAAAAACGAAGACCGCAAACCAGTACAAAAATACGAAACTGAAAATTAAAATAAACGAACAATAAAATACATGGAGGTATTTAAACAATGAATGCTTTAGAAATTCTAACAATATTTTTAAAACAATTTATTTCACACAGTATTGATATAAACGACCGGCGGAATATTCAAACCCAAAAAATATATTGTTAATTTATTTTTATATGTGTAGTTATTGACCTACACATTAGTATCCAGTTTCTTCTCAAGCTTCCAATATCGTCGATGTTAACCTTATCATGGCGAACTTTATTTGCCTTAATGTAACATCACTATAAATCTGCTGAAATCTCTTTTCTTTCTTAACTTGTATCAATCCTACTGTTATGTTTATCGATAAGTGATAACTATTCGCTTTCTTTATTACTCTCTCTTATTCATAATTTTGATCTATATCATGATCTTTTCAGCTGTGAGACAAAATGGCATATGTTAATAAATGAAAATTTATTTTTGTTATCAAAAAGTCGGAACCGAAGTCCTTAAATTTATATAAGACATTGTAAATAAAGGCGAGTGCAAAAATTTAAATATTTTGTTAAACAATTGCACAACCAAACTAGAATCAATCATAAAATATGCTACGCTTAAGCGTACTACGATAGTTCCAGAATTTAGAATAGAAACAAGAAAGCTTAAAGCGCACCATATTAAAACATAAACATTCATAATATTATTACATAACATTTTACGCATAAACTTTGGTGAAAAAATCAGTGCAAACTTCAGTAATGCAAAATAAAAATGGTTATTTAATTTTTAAATAAAAATTTAGCACGAACAAAAGTTATATGCCTATATATATACTTGAGTTTTGTATTTAATAGCGCTTTTTCAGCATGAGCTGGTACTACGCTCTATATCAACTATAAAATTTACTACAAAATGTGGGACAGTTGATCTGTACAATCTCTCATTCAAACGCATATTCAAGCGGCAATTGAATAACATATGTTTAGAGTTGATTGTGATTCACAACTTTGTTGAGATTCATCCTACTTAGAAAATATTTTTGTAGGCACCCTTTAAAGGTTCGGTAAACATAATATGTGGTAACTTGTCTTTTAAGTCGCATTGAAAAATAATTTATACATAGTTAGCTTTATTAATGTTTGCATAAAAATTCAAATAAAAAATTACCGCCCAACTGTTCCACATTTCATGACCAAATTTATAGATGGTATAAGACCTAATGCCATGTTATGCTGATGAGTTGTGGTTATGTACGGATTCCATGTGTATACGCGAGTATATTATTTTTTTATGCTGAATTTGGTATATCCGTCTTGTTACTAGGTACCAGTATTCAATATTCAATAGAATATTTACATTAGTTAGTATATGATTGAAATTTGTGTGTAGTGTGCGGCAAGGTGGCTCAGGGGTTAGAGCACCAGTTTCCGAAGCATGTTCTTATAATCATTAATTTCAGTCATTTTGGCAATGTCTACGTGCACATACATGAATCGACGATCGAGTATCCCGATAATCTTAAACTCGTTCTTAATTTTTCGCCAAACCGTGCAGGTTTAGCAGCTTGTGTACGCTCTGCAACATACTCTTCTGCCTTTTGACATACTCGCTTATACGTATCCATCTACCGAAATCTTGACGATAGTTTTGATTGAGGAGTGTCTCAGTTTGCGTGGTTGTTGAATTTCCTTGACATGTAATTCCACTAGCACATAGCGTCTAGCGTAGCTTATAGAGATTTTACGAGAAACCAATTATCTCCAACCCGCTTGCATGTATGAGCAGATTTCTTAACTAACATTTTGGCTTAGAAATCCACTATTTGTTCTTCGTGAATATTCTGGTCACATTCATCCATTTAAAAATGCTGGTCAATGGCCATTATTTATGTGTGCCTCATTTCGTCTGCTTAGAGCGTCAACCACCACGTCTTCTTTTTTGAAAATATGAGTATGTGGAGTCAAAATTTACTAGGCGGGTTATCTACAAGTTCATCATCCGGAGAAGCTTAGCCGTGTTGCTTCAGAAAGTTTACTTATCAGCGGTCTGTAATCAGCCAAAACCCTGATATAATGGCTTTATACGTAGTGCTTGAAGTAGAGCACTGCAGCACATATCGTCAGTAAATACATACCAAACATATCAGACCGACTTTTCCGGTCCTGGAACTTTCAAATTTAAAATCACATCGGCCCAGATGTGTCATATGCTCTCTGCTGTAGCATTGGTCTTATTGCTACGTCGGATGAATTATTTACAAATTAAGAAAGTTTATCCAACTCCACGGCTGGTAACATACTGATTTCGCCTAGCATATTCTTTGCCTTCTGGTATTTCTCCTTATATTTTTAAGAAAATTCAAACAATCAGAAACAACACAAAATTTTCTTTTCTTTCAAGAGATATTGAGTCAAAAATCTTAAATTTCTGACTTGTCCCAATATGAAAAATCAATAATAATTGATTATTTTCAAAAATTTACACAGCTGGTTCCATCACTTCCTTGATAGATTAGTCTCTGTATTTTATGGGCTTCATTTCTTCCTTGAAATTATAGTTTTCAAGGTATTTCACTGATTGGCAACCGATGTTGCTCTTCACTGGTTTAATCACTAATCTATACGGTTCTAATTTGGACTAAACTGATTCCGGGTGTGCACATTGTTCTTCCTCAGATCGACAATGGATGATGATATCGTCGATATACACTAACAAATGGACAGTCCTGAAGAACCTCCATCGCCAATCATTGAAATACTTTAGCCCAGTCGGTATTCATAAGATCATGTGCGACCATCTTCCAGGAAATCCAACAGCGGTGAACGATATAGAAATTTCCTCCATATGTAACTAATAGTACACTTTGTACAAACCTAACGTTGTATAAGCTACTTATAGCATGGTATCGCAGAGGAAAATGTTCATATTCGTTAAAAAAGTATAACCTTTGGTCATAGAGTTCAATATTCGGTAGTTCCCACAATCGCCCAAATGTCCCGGACCATGGTAGGGTTGAAAAGTAAGAATAAAGCCTTATACAAATAAAATTTTTTGAAACAACTGGAATTTCTTTCACAGCGATTTATTGCTTGGCTTAGACTTAAAGTTATAGAATAACGCTTTTAATTAAACGAGCATTGGTTGCGCGGTATGTGATAATTACTATAATCAAGTTTGCGATCTTGATATAAGCACCTGAATCACTAATTATTTACACATGTCAGTATAAACTAAGTATTAGCGTAGAAAAGATAATCTTGTTTATAGTAATTGTTATCACCACCCACGCAACCAATGTTCGCTTAATTATATAAACGTTCATTTCAATAACACTTCCCCGTGTAGTGCGTTGTCTGTTAGAACTTTGGCTCTAAATGCTTGCCATATGTGTTCCACCTAAAAGAACAAAGAACTAACCATGTTTCATTAGTTAGTATAAAACTGAAATTTGTGTGTAGTGTGCGGCAGGGTGGCTCATTGGTTAGAGCACCAGATTCCGAAACAGACGGGCTCAGGTTCGAGCCTTGTCCG
>JAQBSW010003087.1:27500-89767 GCA_029291075.1 Eudiplozoon nipponicum
ATAATTAAAAGTAAATTTGAAAACGAAGGCTAACTAGCTCCATATTTGTAAATATCAAGATATAAATATCGAATAAGACTATATTCGGTTATTTGTTTGATTGTGACTCGCAGTTGTACATAGTTAATAATAACAATTGGACTGTTACAAAACGTGTAACAAATGCAGCTGTCCTGAAACTCGTTTCATACAACTGTTGACATAAGAATAAGATTATACAAAGTTAAGGTTTTGAAGAATGTAGGAAATGAAGAATCGTTTCTTTACAACCTTTAATTGATATTTAATCTGTAAACAATTCGGTCAAAATCTGAATAAAGTAAAAATGAAAGAAACTGACCCAAAACAGTAAAGTCAGCAAAACATCTAGAATCGTTTAGACGTGTAATTGTCAGCAAATCTTTCGTCATCTGTACAAAGAAGCTTACGTTTGCTTTCCCGGATTTTTATCTTAATACTCCGTCGTTGATGGAAAATTTCCAAAGAGAGTAGACCCATATGAATGCGTTGTTATATATTAAGTATTCTTTGTTTAGCGTTAATTGAATAACGTAATCAATATACTGATGGTGGGGAGCGCGACATCGTGTCAGTTGGCGAAATCTTAAATTATTGGTCGGAATATTACGCGCTTTGTATAGCGAACTTCAGCTATTTCTGGTCCGGATGTGCTGAATGCAGGTGGTGCAGACTAAGCATGTAGAAAGTACATAAAGAACATTGATAATTCATGGTGGGTTATGTCACACTAGACTTCGGCATAACACCATTGGCTAACTTTTTTCAGTCATTGAAGAACCACCACTTTCGAAAGGTCTTTATTTTGGCGTGTACATTTAGGGAAATGAGGAAAGACACTTGGAAATGATCAATAATTGAGAAAATTGCATAGTGTTGGAAATTAATTGTTTTCTTTATTGAACGAACACAATCAATCTGATTGTTGCTTTGCATAGAAAAAATGCAGAAACAGATATAATAAGATATGAGGAAAAGCTGTGTCAGTGAGTGTTCGCCTGATGCTCCAATAGGCATTAGAAAGAGTAAACCCGCCAATAAAATGTAACGATTAGACGGTTTATTAAGGAAAGTTGACAATAATTGAGTTCTGCATGTCTCAAAAGTGTTAAGGTGATTTGATGGCCGATAGATAAGACATGCAAATATATCGTCGACAGGAAGGATACAAATTCAGATAGAAATGAATTGAAGACTACCAGACGCGTCGGAATAAATAAAAACTTGGCGTATGCAGCAGTCCGAGCTCCTGGGTCAACTGCTTTTTCATTTTGAAAATATGTTGAAAATTTTATAAAAATAACAGATCACCATTTTGAACAGCACTGGGCAACAAAGTTTCAACTAACAGGCATATTCTTAGCGCATTCAAAGAAAGAAATTCCCGTGGTTGATTCATCATCGGCGTGAGAGGCCTACAGCTGATTATAATTGATGAGAAGGAATCCGATGCGTGGCGATTCGACTTGGGAGGTGAAATGAGCAAAGGTCTAATAAAGTCAGCCAGAGCAAGATTTCAAACAGGCGACTGAGCATCCTTTAGATAGGTAATGAATGCTTATCATAAATCATCAATTTTTTAAACAGGAAACTTCCATTTAATGACAAAAGTTTAATCGGAACGAAAATTTATAATCAAAGATTCATTTTCTTTTTAAAATGGGTAGAAAAACATACATATGATATTTTTTGTTTACAATGTTCGTACAAAGCGACCTCTCTCGAAATCCGAGTTTAAACGCTGCTCATCTTATGCAATAGGCGTAAGAACTAAATAGAGATAGAGAGAGATATTGATTAAAATTACATAAAATTTGCAATTTCTGATATTTGATGGCCAAGTTCAACATAACTGACTGTCAGCGATGCTGGCTCTTGACAAAAATTTAAAGTGGCAGCTTGAGCTTTTTGGAGAATAGCCTTTTTAAAAAGATGATGGAAAGAGCAAGTCGATGTAAATAATGCTATCAATAATCCTGTAAATATTTCCAATATTCAAATTTATCCAATGCAGTAAATTGATTAACTTATTGATGATTAGTGATATATTTATTTGAATAAACAAAAAGAAAACAGAAAACAGCTGAAAAAACTGCTAAAAATATTTTGCCAAACCAATTATTCATGCTTGCATATCTACACCAGTCGTTGCACTTCAACCGAGATAACTGCAATAAAATATATTTGGTGACAAAGACTAGCAATTTATAAGTGTTATGAATACTCAAATCTTAAAACTGAAATGGCTAATAATTTAATATTATTAAAAGTTTCTTTGGTGACAAAATCCATCCAATTAAAACAAAAAGTAGAATTGTGCAATGTTTTCTGTCATAACACGTTGTGATTACGACGTTGATGATTACGGTGAAACTGCTACAAAATTTATATGCAAACAAGCTTAAAGCTGGTGGCATACAAGTATCTGCATAAGAGTTGATCAAAAATAAATGGAGGAGAAAAAGAAGGGATTAATTGTTTATTTCTGAAGAGTTAAAACGAAAGAAATATTGACATTTTAGGAACACATCTTTCATGTCAATGAAAAAACTACTTAAATTATTGAAAAACTGTTTCACTATTTAAAAATCCAAACTATATTTTCACGTTTATATTGCATTTATTTCATGAGACTAGAATATTAGAATTGTGACTGAATTTTTAGAAGTGTAACACATTAAGAAACGATAAAAAATTATGACTGTACAGCATGCACTAATATAGCAAAAAATGTGTATGTCACTCTAAAAATGATCTGCAAATAGTTTGAAAGCGACTAGAATATAATATATTTGATAGTTTTTGAGAACAGTTCGAAGAAAAAGAAAGAGTACATGAACAATTTTACCGATCTATCAATCAACACAAACAAATAATTAATTAAAAGTTAAGGTGTTAATATGTAAATTAGGTACAATCTCTGTTCAGACCTGGCTTGCTTAAGTACTTAACATCTCTATAAAAGTTTTTGGAACATGTAAAAAAGAAGGAAAAGAAAAAGGCCGATTTAATAAGATTAACAAAATGACTGTATACGTATAACGGGATATTTAGATCATTTGCTAGTATTCAACAGACATATACATATTGACAGGCATGTCGATGTTTGAGGAATATCAAGCAAGTTGTTATCAGTTTTTAAAGCTATTGAGAAACTGTAGATGTTCTAGACTTCATATAGATATAATTTAAAAGTTCTCACAGCAAGCGACATTAATTATTTTTTATTCTCAAACAAGCATCAGTGTTGAAACTAAATTTAAGACTATGTTAACCATCTTGTGATCGATCAAAAGGATCATAGATTAATTGCATATTGTATCTCATGTCGACGGCGTTGTTATAAAAGACAGAATTGATGAAGTTAAGACATAAAATATTTTTGAGCAAACTAATTGTAGCGACAGTCTTTCTTGAATTATATCCAGTGGAATAAATTATTTAAGTCAATTTGTTACATGACTTGGTGATTAGAATGTTCATAGGTAAATTGATATTTTAAATTATTATCTTTTCATAAATGAACTTGTCAAAATCGAAACTAGCATATATTCTCTTTTTAAGGTTTTCTATTCCAGAAATGTACGTTGTGACAATCCGTGAGATGGGCAGTATACAAATGTTTCTGTAATAAATATATTGTAATAAATTTTATTTTAACATAATGGATAGCAGCAATATGTGGGAGGATAAAGAGCAATTAGCATGACGACCTAAGAAATTTACTTTAAGGGAAATCGATGAAGAATTTATTTGTTCAAATTTGGATTATCAATATATATGTATGCGTTATCTGAGCCTGGCGTCTCAGAAGTCCTCCTATGGCATTGACCAAAGGAATAGATTGTGGTCTCAGCTGTATTCGGTAATGTATATGTAGGACCTAAACAAACCTTAACTCAAGAAACCGATTCTAAGATATCTGAACCAAAACCTTTTCCGTAATAAAATTCGTCCTACGGTGCACTTAGACAAAAAGAACAATTTATTGAATATAAACTAAGCCAAGTTAGGATCAATGATTCAGGTATGCTGTGCTCAATCATACCACAACACTTCTGGGTGCAAAAACGAAAATTAATCACTAATATGATAATGCAAAATCGAAACCAGTCTGAATTTAAAAAAAATCTATTACATAATTATTTATACATAACATTTGCTTAAGAAGCTAGCATAAACTTCAAATGGAAACAAATTTTTAATTCTTTTGAAATGCGAGTTTAATAAAATTCATTATACCCTTCCTGTGTGCACACAGGAAGGGTACAATGAATTTTATTAAAGCTCGTATTTCAAAAGAATCTTTCAGAAAACTAGATGAACTAGTGTCGTTAAAGTGTAGAGCGCAAAGAACGCTATTGTGGAAAACACATTATTATCAGTGTATTAAAAAATTACGGTTCCCTGGTGATTTGGTGCGCAGTTAACGAAAGTCAAAACTACGAGTCAACCGAAGAAATCTTACAAAGTTGACGTATTCTAAAATTGAGCAGTTGAAGGAAGATGAAGCAGTGCTACAGGCAAGAATCGGGTGTGTATCTTATGTATTAGAGGAACTATGTCTTTTTGCAAAAATGAAATTTCTGACGTTTTTGCCGGTAGTTAGAAGAAAGATAAAGGAAAACTTTTGAATAAATTGGAAAAAGTAATAAAACCTGGAGTTTTATGTGATTTAATGCCGACCTATCTTGAAAAACGTGTGCTTAACTTATAAAAAGTACCAATCGATCAGCTAACAATGGAGGCACTATTGATGGGCTTAAATTATGGAATAAATACTTCTAATAAATGCGATGCTGATTTTGAGGCAGCATTTGAATTGCTATTTGAACAAACAGCTGACTTGGAACCTACCAATATTCCGTTTTTCACACTCTCTCTATGTTCACATATTTCTATCTTGTGTTGCTTTCCAATTTATATATAAAGATATGTTCATTAGTAGGTATTTGAAAAGACAATGCGAAAGAAACGTTTCTTATATCGGATAAAATTTTTTTTGTTTCTGCACACAGGAAGGGTACAATGAAATTTTGAATTAATTTTAATATGGGAGTTATCAACTACTACAAGACTATGTAATTGAATATGTTTCTGTCTATTCTACATCTTAAAACCATCAATCACAAAGAGAAAGTATTGGCGTTACAGAAATGCAGATGAAGAGTTATTCCAAAATATTACCATTAAGAAATGATTGCGTCACATTATTTCCGTACCGATAACAGCCAAATACAAAATAATAATTCTATAAACTGGAATAAAATACTGTTTCAAATCCATAAAATACTTACATCTCAGGCAAAAAGAGGCAAACCACAACCTGCAATTATCAAATTCGGAAAAAATGTCGATAATGTATTCATAATTTATCTGGTCAAGGTGTTTTAAAATTAAAGCGCATAGATGTTATAATGTATTTAGGCGAACCGATATTGCCAAGAGAGTATGAAAATACTGCTTTTTTTATGTTTTACAATTACACGGCTAAATTTTATTCCATTTCGATCGTTTTTCAGTCAACTTCAAACAAAATTTATCCGCCCTATCACTATTTTTAAAACTGGTAAGCAAAACGAAAAGATAACCAATCAAAGAATTAATACCGACCCCAACTCTTTCACCTTGTTTACATTAATGTGTAAGATTAATATAATGAAATAAAACCTCACCCAGAACGCTTACAATATATTGCAGCATAGCTGGAGTATCTTTCAAACCATTTTATATGACAAATAAAAATTTATTCAAAATCAAAATGTCTAAAATCTGTTAAATTTTCTAGCCCAGAATCAATGGACTCAAGTAAACCAAAAACAACCCGATAAAGAAAATGGTTAATATAACTAAACCGACAATGAAATCTGATCCAAAAATATCATCAAAAAATATATCTTGTAAAAACTAAATATTTCCCGGAAAGTAACCAAAGAATAAATATTGCAATCACGAAAATTCCACTTTAAAGATACACGAATTTTGCAGACAAGAATTAAACAATACAAAAGTTTTAAACATACACACATTCGCATTCAGGAAACGCATATATTTTAATCGTGGTATTGTCTTTCAAACAAGTTATCTTCTTAAATGGTATTTGAAATTTTACATAAGAAAAAATTTCTTAATATTTGATTAGTTTAGAGTTGCTTAAATTGAAAATTATGCAGCCAACCAAGATAATTTGAACAATTTAGCCATTACAATTTAATGCAAGCTCGCGTAACATAACATGTTGATCTAAAAAGGAGAAAAATGAAATTTGTATTTAGTTATTTTAATAACACAATTTTTTTCAATATTATATCTCATTTTCAATCATTGCTCTGCGAATCGCAGTTAAAAAATTTTTTTTTCATATATGCGGAAAACTAACATACATGCTATAATGCAGGAGATGTTTCGAAGTGGCAACAAGTACAAACAGTACCAGGGGTATATTCCAAATGCAGCATGTAAGAAAGTATGACTCAACTGGAGGAGTCCGTACTACGCCCAAAAGCCAAAATATGCTTGGTAAAGAAATTTGTGACCGTTAGCCGAAGCATTATTATATACGCATGTACATTTAAGCAATAATAGTGTCAATTTCATACGAAATTTTCGTCAATTAGACTTGAAATTCAACTCACCATTTCAAATTTTTAGCACGTTTGTTAAAGATACCAACAACATGGTTTTGGCGATAAGCTAAATTTAGCTAATATTGAGACTACACACTATTGTGAACTCCCGTTACTCCAGCAAAGCCATATACTCTAGCCTCGTTTAGCATCAGTTATCACATCTTATAATAGTCGATATATCATTCAGTGAGAAATATAATATATTTACATTCTTTGTTGCGGAGAACTGACAAAAATGCTATTATGAATTAGTTGTGGCCTACCCAATAGTAAATTGTCTAATACAGGACCAGAGCGTAATGCCGACTCCCAGTGCTGAGTCGCCAGTAAGCACAAAGCGTATGTGTGCATGTGATTATACATTTTGTTTTTGATAACTCAGGCATATTCCTTTGGTTTTGTTTGAACTAGTTTATTATTACGTACGCGACATATAATAATTTATGGCTTATAAATTAATTCGCTGCAACAAAGAATATGCACTCATAATAATTTTTCATCGAATGCTGTTACAATCATCACGAAATGGGGTAACTGATGTCGATCGAGTCGAGAATGTACGGCCTTGTTGGCGTATTATGAATGGTTGTTATTCAAAATATTGCTCAAAATAAACCTGTCTACGAAACCTTAATTTTGGTATCCTTTAACGTTATGCCTCCATGTATTATCATATTTTAGTTGCTATATATTACAATTCTGATGACTGAAATGTCCAGGCATGAGGGTAGAAGTATTAATAATATTTTCTTCATCAACTCATTGTTTTGGATGTTAGATTTAATGATGGAATCGATTTGCCACAATTGTATATATATGATGTGATAAGAGGTTCTGTAGTTTAAAGAATTTTCATGCGGTGATATGACGCAGGATGCATTGGAATTTAAAATGATTGTCTTTGTTGTGTTGAATACATTATACGCTCAGGATTATCACATGACATTTTACAAATAATCTTCCAGAAAGTCAGCAGGCCGTTTTTGGTCGTAGGAGGCAGTTATCGGAGATCTTCATTGCTATATTAGCAAATGAGTTATAAAGATAATTGTAATGTAAAACAGTTGAAAAGTAATTTTTAAAGATTATATTTGAATGAAAAAGAAAACCCTTGCGCGTTGCTGTCTTTGTTGAATTTTAATACACAACTTTCTGTTGCGGCATAATTGAAAGCACTCTTAGGTCGGTAAAATCTTGCTTTCTTTACATTTGTAACTTAATTGATGGGTTCTCACTTATCCCGTCACTCTGAAGCTGTCAACAATTAGTTCATCTGAAATTGTTTGTGAAACAATCTGTAACTCTTCTTTAAATCAAGTTTGCGAGCTTGAAGTAAACACCGATCCCATTGTATTTACCCAGTCGTTGAACAACATAACAAAACTACCGCCAGGCGCAACGCACTGAAGTGCTTCGACCTTCCATGATCATCATCAGAGTACGACGGCAAACTGACTATCGAGGATCATACAGCATTGAATATGTTTAAGGAAATCTAAGTTAGATATACGGCTCTCACCTCAAGAAGTCTCGCATACATTGGACTTGACTGGAAATGTCGGCTGCACAATTTCTATGCAGTCACGAACATTAACTGTTTGCAGCTTTCGCCACATATACATATATAGGACATATATTGTAACAATAATTGATTGCGCGGGTGGTGGTAACAATTCTTTAAATCAAGTTTGCGAGCTTGAAGTAAACATAAATCCTATTTATTTAAACAGTCATCGAAATCATAAAAAAACTACAGCCAAGCCCAACGCACTGATGCGTTTCGAACTTCCATGATCATCATCAGAGTACGAAGGAAAACTGACTATCGAGAATCAAACCGCATTGAATATATATATGGAAATCAAAGTTAGATATGCGGCTCTCACCTCTAGCAGCCTCGCAGAGAGCCGCATATCTAACTTTGATTTCCATATATATTCAATGCGGTTTGATCCTCGATAATCAGTTTGCCGTCGTATTCTGATGATGATCATGGAAGGTCGAAACGCGTCATTGCGTTGCACCTGGCGGTAGTTTTGTTATGTTGTTCGATGACTGGTTAAATACAATGGGATCGGTGTTTGATTTAAAGAATTTTTACCATCACCCGCGCAATCAATTATTGTTAAACTGTAATACTCTTGTAACAATAAAATATTTGAAATTGCAAACTATAAGCTTACGTCTGCATGCTAAATCATTTTTGAAATGTTTTCGTATATTACGACGTTATTGTCAAATTTTAAAATTATTTGTCAGAGTTAAACATACTTTAAATAATCGCTCTTTTGATTTATATCTCTCATTTCAATTGTGGTACCAGATGTACAACTTCAAGAAAATTAAATTTTCTTTCATCATTATTTTCTTCTTATCAATATTATTACTCATGGTAGTTGTAGAAGAATCTATGGGGGTTGTCGTAATAGTAGCAGAAGTTGTAGTAGTGGTAGAATTAGTAGAAGTAATAATAGTAGAGGTGGTAGTAGTTGCAGTAGTATTGGTACTATTAGAAGTGATGGTAGTGTTAGTACTAGAAAAAGTAGCACTAGTAGTAGTAGTATTTGTATTTTTAATAATAAATCTAGTAATATAAGAAAAGGAAGCCTCAGTATTATTATTAGTATTAGTATTAGTATTAATATTAGTATTAGTATTGGTATTAGTATTAATATTACCACTAGTGGTAGTAATAGTAATAGCAGTAGCAGTAGTGTAAGTAGTAGTTGTAGTAGTAGTAGTAGTAGTATTGGTGGTATTATCAGTAATATCAGCAGTAGTAGTAGTAGTAGAAGATGAAGGGGAAGAAGATAAAGAAGAATTTTTAGTTTTGGAAGTGTAGTAGTAGAATTAATAATAGTAGTAATAGTAATTATATATTTATTGTTTGGTCGCGAGATTGTTTATTTGATTTTGCTGTTATTCTAACTATTCACCAGGCATGTATCGGTCTATACAATTTAAACAATAATTGATTGCGCGGGTGGTGGTAACAATTCTTTAAATCAAGTTTGCGTGCTTGAAGTAAACACCAATCCCATTGTATTTAACAGTCATCGAACAACATAACAGCTGGTAGTTTTGTTATGTTGTTCGATGACTGGTTAAATACAATGGGATTGGTGTTACTTCAACACTTGTTTAAAGAAATGTATCGGTCTAGTATGCAGAATCTTTATGTGATCTTATCAGGCAATGTTCCAGCCAGCATAATAAGCGCCCCTTAACTAGGCTTGATGGTGATGGAACATGAATAGAAGTAGGATAGAACGCGTGGGCTCGTAATATTGTGTATTTGCTAAGGTTTTAGAAGCTAGGATGAAAGTGGTACAAAGTAATCGAATAAACTACTTGATTTAAATAAGCCATACGGATGATGCCAAATGTTCCCACGGGACAAAGTAGGACTTTGTTTGGAAAAATTTGTCAGTGGCAACCGCAGCAAGTAGGTATGAAATTCTCGGCAAGAACTGATATACCCAGTGTCACCAGTGATCCCATATAGATAATTTTATTGACGACTGGAAGCAGGGCATTAACAAGATGTTAGCGTTCGGATAAAAATTAACCACAAAAACTGTGTTTGGGAAATTTGTCATAAACCGTAACAAATAGGTACTTCATCAGGGCAGATTGTGGCTCTACAACTTTTCTGTCTTGCATCCTATAAAACAACAGCATAAGAGCATTCTAGGCCAACAAGTAATTCAATACCGCGACCATCAAAAATGATCGTTAGTGTTGGATTTGTTACTCTGTGCTTAAATTTCATTTTAAATTTAATTATCAATAAGGACAGATAGACGAAGAATATTTGATCCAGTTAAAAAATCGGGAACTTGATTGGCTATTCTAGATAGAGTACATGTGGCTACTTGGAGAATTCTTTTGCAGCTTTAAAGTATGTGCTTTCCTTCATTAATTTTCTATATGTCAATTTAATTCTTTTATAAGAATTTTAAGATTCTAAAAGTGACAATCAATGCCAACTTATGTATAATTTTTATTTAATTTTTATATTTTTAGTCATATAGTCATACTTTATCTTACTTATTTGTATATAAACAATCATTGTTTGCGCGGGTGTTGGTTACAATTCTTTAAATCTAGTTTGCGAGCTTGAAGTAAACACCATTCCCATTACATTTAATCCGTCGTCGAACAACATAGCAAAACTAAAGCCAGCCACACCCACTGAAGCGTTCCGAACTTCAATGATCCTCATCAGAGTATGACGGAAAACTGACTAGCGAGGATCAAATGACAATCCATATATACGGAAAACAAAATTAGATATGCAGCTCTCACCTCTAGTAGTCTCGCATACAATGTACTTGACTGGAAATGTCGGCTACACAATTTCTATGTAGTCACGAACATTAACTTTTTGCAGCTTTAGCCACATGTATATATATATATATATATATATATATATATATATATAAGTAATACAATTAAACAATCATTGATTGCGCTGGTGGTGGTAAAATTTATTTAAATGAAGTTTTCGACCTTGAAGTAAACACCAATCCAATTGTATTTAACAAGACGTCGAACAACATAGCAAAACTAGGGTCAGTATGTTGTTTGACAGCTGGTTAAATAGTGTTTACTTGAAGCTCGCAAACTTGATTTAAAGAATTGTTACCACCAATCGCGCAATCAATGATTGTTTAATTGTATTACCTTTATATGCAGCAAAAGCTGTAAAAATTATGGTTAGTGACTTCATAGAAATTGTTCAGCCGACATTTCCAGTCAAGTACAATATATGCGAGACTGCTAGAGGTGAAAGTCACTTATCTACTTTTTCTTTCTGTATATATGCATTGCAATATGATCCTTGCTGGTAAGTTTTCTGTCGTACTCTCATGATGATCATGGAAGTTCTAAACGCATCAGAGCGTGTGATTGACAGTAGTTTTACTAAGTTGTTCGATGACTATTTAAATACAATGGGATTGGTGTTTACTTCAAGCTCGCAAACTTGATTTAAATAATTTTTACCATCATCCTCGCAATCAATTATTGTGTAATTGTATTGTCTATATATATATATATATATATATATATATATATATATAAATGTAGATACCTGATGTGAGATCCTCATACATAATTTTGTTTTCCATATATACAAATTGTCATTTGATCCTCGCTAATCAGTTTGCCGTCGTACTCTGATGAGGATCATTGAGGTTGGAACGCTTCAGTACGTGTAGTTGTCTGTAGTTTTGCTATGTTTTTCGACGACTGATTATATACAATGGGATCAATGATTAATTCAAGCTTGCAAATTTGATTTAAAGGAATGATATTCTGGTCACCTTTACGTAATTGGTAGATAAATTGGAATATGTAAGTGAATATATATTAAAATAATTCTTTTACTTACCAACTTCTGCTGAGTAGTTTCATGTTTGACATAGTTGTTCTGTTTCTTTGACTTTCATAAGTGTTTTTATTGATATTTTATGTGGAGAAGTTTTCTCAATAGTTTTCTTTCTAGGGACTAAATTTATATGTCAATTGGTCTTTATTAATTATTTTTATTACATTTCCTGTTTAAAAGGTATTAATAGAAACCTATAGAAATATTTGGACAATCATTATAATTTATGGTTTATAAAATTTAAGTTTTCCTCTATTATGATCATAATATGTTTTATAAATACCGGAGAATTGAATTTTTACACAAGTTAAAAATTTTTATTTTACACTGTGTGGGTAGCATAAAATATTATTGCCTATGTGACATCGTATCAATTATATAATAATTGTTATTATTTATTACTTAAATCTTACTATCTTACAATCCAGTATAATAGGCATGTTTAACAATTTAAGAAAGATATAACAATTTTTTTTCTAAATTAATTAAAAGAATATCACTGATGATATACAGCTCTCTATTAAGCTCATATTATTTTTCATAATTATTTAACTAACTTAAATTTCGTCACATTTTCAAAGTTTCACGCGTATCATTTGTTTGAGTTAATTTGTGTACATATTTGCAAAGACTAAAATCTACTTTTACACAACAATCTACCATTATGTACTTCTTTTGATTAACCAATAGAGTTTGGATTATTGTGCTCTTATTTTAAGGCAAAACTTAGCACTATTTTCGCAGTAAACTGTGCTGATCTCTTCTCAGCATCGGTTTTCGATGTGTTTGTGGAACCTTGAATTATTTCAAACTGAATAGCACATCAAATGCCATAATATTGTTTTCAGCAATAAGAGATAAAATAATATTCAATCATAACCGACAAAAACAATTTATGAAAAAGTTCAAACGATATAAAATTAACAATTCACTAACAACATGCGCTTACCAATTAACCCGTTTAACTTCTGAAACTATCTTAGTTAGTTCAAAATTTTAATTAAATTAATGCAGTTAGCGATTGAACGCAAATCTTTTCATTTATTGAGTACAAATATTATTTCCTGATTAAACAATATTAATTTTATTCCCAGAAATCCAAATTATTTCCTATAAAATACTGAATGTATGAGAAATGGTAATTAATATTATATTTATTTTTACAATATGTATGATTCTGAGGCAGATACCTAAAAAAAACTTTTCTACAATATAAAATCCATTGAAATTTTTCGCTGTTTCGAAAAATCTTTTTATTTATCATACTGACAAACTAATGACGAACCAATAACAGTTACGGATTTCATGATTTGACCAACCAATAAACAATTTGATTAATAACTGAATCCAACTTATATTGTGGTATTCATGGAATCACATTGTTTCCTTAATATATAAGTTTTGAAAATCAAAGGGAATAGCAATCAAACGGCCATTTATTGCGCAGATGAAGTTAACAATAAATTAAATCACATTTGCGAACTTAAGTTAAAGATCATATGCATTATATATATAAAAAATATATATGTATATATATTAGTATAAACTAAAAATTGTACAATGAAGCAAAAACAACGTATCCAATAGACCAGTTTTATTCTTGTTAAGAACTCAGCATGTACTCTCCAGAATTATTCCGCGGATAGGGTTCAAACGAGGACGCATTTGTTTGAAAATCTGGGGTTCTAATCACTACGCAACCCTACCGCATACTACACAAAATTTTTAGTTATATAATTATGATTTGGTTAGCTTTTTCATGCAGGTGGAGTCTATTTAACAATTCTTTAGATTTAAAGTACCGAGTAACCACACAAAATCTTACATTATGTAACAAACACCACGCCAACTGGGAAAGTTGTATTGAATTAAATATTTTCATAATTAAACGATCAAGCTCGCAACCTTGATTAAGGAAAATATACTATAATGAACAGCGCAACAAATGATTGTTTAATAGTATAAATATTCAATTCAAGTTTAAACTGTATTTGAAGATAATTGCCAGATAAAATCCATCTAAAGGAAAAGTTAAGCTAAAACAATTAATTAGTATATAACTGAAAATTGTGTGTAGTGTGCGGCAAGGTGACACAGTTGTTGGAGCAAATTTTCCCAGGTTCGATCCCTGTCCGTGACAAATTCTGGACAGTACGTGATGAGTTCCGAATAAAGAAGAAACCGGTCTAATTAATTAATTGCCTTTTCCAAATTATACAAAAATTATTTTTTGAAGCATGTTTGCGAGTTGAAGTAAAAACCAATCCCATTGTATTTAACCTGTCGTCGAAAAAATAAAAAAACTTACCCTAGTGGCACGCACAAACGCGTCTCAAATTTCCAAGATCGTCATCAGGGAACGACGGCAATCTGACTAGCGAGGATCAAACCTCATCCATATTTATATATATATATATATATATATATATATATATATATATATATATATATATATATATATATAGAAAGCAAAATGAGATATGCGGCTCCTACCGCTAGTAGTCTCGCATACATTGAACATGTCTGGAAATGTCGACCACACAATTTCTATGCAATCGCGAATATTAACTGTTTACAGATTTTGCCACATCAAAATATATATAGGAAATACAATTAGACTATAATTGATTGCGTGGGTGGTGGTAAAAATATTTAAACATCATTTTTCAAACTTTTAGGAAGCACTAATCCCCTTGAATTAAAACAGTCGTCGAACAACATAAAAGAACTACCGCCAGTCGGACACACTGACGCGTTTCGACCTTCATTGATCCTAATCAGAGTTCGACAGCAAACTGACTAGCGAGCATCAAACCGCATTGTATTTATATGGAAAGCAAAATTAGATATGCAGATCTCATCTCTCGTATTTAAAATTACATTGCACTGGACTGGAACTCTCGGTCGCACAATTTCTATGCAGTCACGAAAATTAACAGTGATTAGAATAAAAAAAATCCGATGCAGAAGCGCCCAAATACAAGCTTTATCCGCGGTTTATTCTGGACAGTAAGTAAATGGTTAAAATGATGTTGGAACTTGCATACTGAATGAATTGATTTTGATACATTACGCACTGCATAGTTTATACTGACATATATTATGTTTGCATATGTAGCTTGCATTTTTGATTGAAATAATAAAAGGTATTACTTTGTATGAAATATATACATAGTAAATCAACGAAGAGGAAGTGGAAAATACACTTGGTGAGCAACATAAACTGAAGCGCGTCCACAAGCAACTTTATTATCAAATGCCAAAATGGACTAAACTATAAATTCTACATAACCTTATATAGGACTATTAATTACTCTCGGAAAAAGCATTTCGCTATGTGACTAACGCGTGAACTGTAAGCTTTATAAATAAGACATGTTCTTCAAATATGCGAACAGTTTTCTCAAAATTGATATCATATATCTAAAGCAGTTTAAAACAGTACTCAATTTCGTGCAATTTATTTTTATAATCTTTCTCAAATATCCGTGTGCCAATGTTCAAAGGCAAAATCTTGTTTACGCCAATTATTAACGGAACATGGAGTTTATGGAGTTTTCATTTGATGAGATGTGTGCTATCTAGACGTAAGCGTATTAGATTATTCTCTATAGTTTCAATAGAATCCAGTTTTGTTATTTAGTCCATTGGTATTCCACTAGATTCGGATAAGAATTATGTGTAAATCAATCAAACTTACTGGCGAATCATTCTTGCTAGGAAAAATTATTCATAGACATGGGAATTAATGCGGTTATTTTTTGTTTGATTGCTCAGGTTTTTAATTGGATTCATTGAAAGTAGTAAGCAAAGTTAAAAGTGTTCGACTGCCCTTCAAATTACATGTCAGCTTTTTTGCAAACATTGCATTCTAGTTTGTTTTCTGACCGTTCTTATTCTCGTAAGATGTAAAAATGTTGATGCACTATATTAAACTGATGTACTTATTGCTTTATATTGGAATCACAATCCGCGAATTATTTTAATTTAGGTGGTGCACTGGACAAATGGGCTGGAATGAATCTTAATTATATTTATGACTTGAGGTTTGGTTGGCTTGATACATTTGTCAAACTATTTTGTTCAACTAACTATAGTTGTTAGAATTCTTATCACTAGCATATTCTCTTACAGACGACCATAGTTATCAACCGTATATTTATACTTCATAGTGATGGGCTAAGTTAAAACAATACAGCTCCAAGCTTGTCTAATATGAATGCATTTTAAGCTGAACAAAGCCCATAACCGAGACTGGCGTCTGTTGGTCGGTCCGAACTCCTAAAATTAACAAAATAAAATTCGTTGTCAATCGAAATGCTACTGATAAAATAATAAATGTTCTTATTCAGATGCGATGCAACGGGCTTGTTATTAATGAAGTATAACAAAGAGAATCATTTCGAGGCGAACATAATTTTTTAGTTATTTTCAAATGTTGCTACAAGTATAAAAATAGTAGCGTCAGACACCAGATCAAATAAAGTGACCCTGAACTACTTAGTTCCATAAATATTATGGTTAATTAAGAACTAGTCGTTTCAACACTTTTAATTGCAATGAAAAGTTTCATTAAAATAATAAATTTTAGGGAAGGGATTACGATGGAATTGTGTCATATGAAGACAGCAAGGCCTTTTGTGCGTTGTTTTATATTACTGATATTACTTAAATGAAATTTGTTGATTTGAAATAAACAAGAATCCAATTTTTGTTCTGACGCACAATTGAACAAAACTATATTCTGTCATACTTAGTGGATTGATTTTACTTTCAAGTATCAGGATAAGAGCAAAGCAGCATATTGTCTAGCGAGAATCAAACCCAAATGTAAATGTCGTGAATAATTTATCTTGTCACGCACATATAACGTTTCGCAAAAACTATAAAAAGTATTCGATTGATCGTTTATATATCTCAAGCCCGTGAAATGAACTGAAATCAAAGTCGAAGCTTCCCGTCCAATTAATTCACATTTGTAGCGTTGAATATTTAAAGCAATATTGATTTACATGTGGTTCGCGCGAGGGTTTTAATTTTTTCGCATTTTAAAATAAAATTATTCTATGAGATATATAAATAATTTTATAAATTCATTTAATATCTGTATTCCTTTCTCAGTAAGCATTTTGCTGTCGAAAAAAATGATTAGTATCCTCCGTCTTTTTAGATGAAATAAAAATACTGATTGAATAATATATGTCATTATTGCATAAAAATGTATTATGCAAACGTGTCTAGATTCTATATTTACCAATCTTCCTTGAGACGTACATGAAAGATAAATTCGTCGAAAAATTTTATGAATTTGTATGTTGAAATCCTTTAAACTTTTATTATTTAAATGACATTTACGATCTTGATGTAAACACCTACCCCATTATATTAATTCATTTGTCAATATAAACTAAGTTTTGTATAATTTAGTAAAGGAAATTCATCCAGTAGACCGGTTTTATTCTTAATGGGAACTCACCTGAATTTGTCTCGGACACGGCTCAAACCTTAGCACGTTTTCTTCGAAATCTGTTGCTCTAATCACTGAGCTAACCTACTGCGCACTATACACAATTTTTAGTTAGACACTAATAAATGCTTATTGGTAAGTTTTTCCTTTAGTTGGAGCCTATACAACAAGTTTACTAGTCTATGAGAAAACAAACCATGTGAACTGTCATTATGGGAACTGCGCTCAATTGTGTCAACCAATGAACATAGTCACAAAAACTGACGCAGAGTCAAAAGGAAAACTCATTTTTAAATATATTTATAAACAAATTAATTTATTTTTATTTAAATTTAATTTTTTATGTATTTGTGACAAATTATAAACAAAAACACAAATGTGCCTTAATAAATAATTGCTTCTCAATGACTGCTCTGTATAGCCTATGATTCAGATATTGCTTTCTAAATAAGTAATAAGCAGGTAAACAAAGTGGTTACAATTAATTAAATTAGCATAAAAATTAGTTTAACCTATAGTTATAAACAAATAATTGACATAATCTCATAACTAATAAGCCTTAGCATCACATGCAAAAAAACTATCCAATCAGACGACAGAACTACCGTAAGTTTAATTATACGAGTTAAATGTTAACAAATTAGATGAAATGACTATTTGTTAAATAACTGATAAGAATTACTAAAATAGCTGTAATTGTATATTTGGTTACTTATGATTTCACTTTCTTTACCAACTCAGGATAAAGTTTAACCATTAAAATACAATATATATATTTATATTTCATGTCTGTTTGTTCAATTATTTATGATTAAATGAATTGTCTATTTTATGACCCTTTACTGATCTTTTTCAAAAATATTAAACTGTTAATGCTGAATTACCCAAATATTTTCAAATTCAAAATGGTTTCAATCAGTAGCGTTTTAGTTTTCACCTGCAGTCATGAAGCACCGCATCTATCATTCCTGCATTATGTTTAATGAAATAGTTATAAACTTTCAAATACTGTTTGTTGGGAAGAACTAATATATATGCAAGTATGTATTAGGTTTTGCGAACCTAGTAACAAATTAGTTCAGTTGTGACCAGAAGGATAAACCAAAGGCAGCATGAACGGAAAGTATAATCTCATGCACATTCGTTTCGTGCTTACTGGCGACTCATCAGTAGGAGCCGGTATTACGCCCTTTAACCACTATATATTTGGTAGAAGAATGTGGAATAATAGGACGGTACAATCTCCTAGACGAATGTGTAAACCTGTAATAGTGAAGCTAACATAATCTAAAGTCAACGACAATGCGACTTCAATGCTAACTCACACTATATAATATATATAACGAGTCTGTAAAGGATACTAACACTATGGCTATTGTGTTAGTAACTGATACCTTTTTTGAAATCGATGAGTACCGGATACTAACACTACGGTTTCCGAGTCGGTACATGATACCAACCTGATGGATATAAATTTATGCTAAAGTTCACCCAAATTGAGAATTACAACAATTTCCGAACACCTGTTACTCCAGATAAACCATATACTCTGGCCTTCATCGATATCAGTTATCACATTTCGCGGTAAGCATGACATCATTCAATTCAATATATTACAGTTTAATACTGTTTGTTGCGAAGAACTAATATATATGCAAGTATGTATTAGGTTTTGCAAACCTAGTAACAAATTAGTTCAGTTGTGACCAGAAGGATAAACCAAAGGCAGCATGAACGGAAAGTATAATCTCATGCACATTCGTTTCGTGCTTACTGGCGACTCATCAGTAGGAGCCGGTATTACGCCCTTTAACCACTATATATTTGGTAGAAGAATGTGGAATAATAGGACGGTACAATCTCCTAGACGAATGTGTAAACCTGTAATAGTGAAGCTAACATAATCTAAAGTCAACGACAATACGACTTCAATGCTAACTCACACTATATAATATATATACCGAGTCTGTAAAGGATACTAACACTATGGTTTCCGAGTCGGTACATGATACCAAACTGATGGATATAAATTTATGCTAAAGTTCACCCAAATTGAGAATTACAACAATTTCCGAACACCTGTTACTCCAGTTAAACCATACACTCTGGCCTTCATCGATATCAGTTATCACATTGTTGTAATTCTCAATTTGGGTGAACTTTAGCATAAATTTATATCCATCAGGTTGGTATCTTGTACCGACTCGGAAACCATAGTGTTAGTATCCGGTACTCATCGATTTCAAAAAGGTATCAGTTACTAACACAATGGCCATAGTGTTAGTGTCCTTTACAGACTCGGTATATATATTATATAGTGTGAGTTAGCATTGAAGTCGCTTGTCGTTGACTTTAGATTATGTTAGCTTCACCATTACAGGTTTACACATTCGTCTAGGAGATTGTACCGTCCTATTATTCCACATTCTTCTACCAAATATATAGTGGTTAAAGGGCGTAATACCGGCTCCTACTGATGAGTCGCCAGTAAGCACGAAACGAATGTGCATGAGATTATACTTTCCGTTCAGGCTGCCTTTGGTTTATCCTTCTGGTCACAACTGAACTAATTTGTTACTAGGTTCGCAAAACCTAATACATACTTACATATATATTAGTTCTTCGCAACAAACAGTATTTAACTGTAATATATTGAATTGAATGATGTCATGCTTACCGCGAAATGTGATAACTGATATCGATGAAGGCCAGAGTGTATGGTTTAACTGGAGTAACAGGTGTTCGGAAATTGTTGTAATTCTCAATTTGGGTGAACTTTAGCATAAATTTATATCCATCAGGTTGGTATCATGTACCGACTCGGAAACCATAGTGTTAGTATCCGGTACTCATCGATTTCAGAAAGGTATCAGATACTAACACAATATTCATAGTGTTAGTGTCCTTTACAGACTCGTTATATATATTATATAGTGTGAGTTAGCATTGAAGTCGCATTGTCGTTGACTTTAGATTATGTTAGCTTCACTATTACAGGTTTACACATTCGTGTAGGAGATTGTACCGTCCTATTATTCCACATTCTTCTACCAAATATATAGTGGTTAAAGGGCGTAATACCGGCTCCTACTGATGAGTCGCCAGTAAGCACGAAACGAATGTGCATGAGATTATACTTTCCGTTCATGCTGCCTTTGGTTTATCCTTCTGGTCACAACTGAACTAATTTGTTACTAGGTTCGCAAAACCTAATACATACTTGCATATATATTAGTTCTTCGCAACAAACAGTATTTAACTGTAATATATTGAATTGAATGATGTCATGCTTACCGCGAAATGTGATAACTGATATCGATGAAGGCCAGAGTGTATGGTTTAACTGGAGTAACAGGTGTTCGGAAATTTTTGTAATTCTCAATTTGGGTGAACTTTAGCATAAATTTATATCCATCAGGTTGGTATCATGTACCGACTCGGAAACCATAGTGTTAGTATCCGGTACTCATCGATTTTAAAAAGGTATCAGTTACTAACACAATAGCCATAGTGCTAGTATCCTTTAGAGACTCGTTATATATATTATATAGTGTGAGTTAGCATTGAAGTCGCATTGTCGTTGACTTTAGATTATGTTAGCTTCACTATTACAGGTTTACACATTCGTCTAGGAGATTGTACCGTCCTATTATTCCACATTCTTCTACCAAATATATAGTGGTTAAAGGGCGTAATACCGGCTCCTACTGATGAGTCGCCAGTAAGCACGAAACGAATGTGCATGAGATTATACTTTCCGTTCATGCTGCCTTTGGTTTATCCTTCTGGTCACAACTGAACTAATTTGTTACTAGGTTCGCAAAACCTAATACATACTAGTTATAAACTTGTTAGCGCTAGGTTTGCCAGAGGTAGGTATGTCGAGCAATATTATGCGCTCTGACAAGTATCCTACGAAATATATGTATTATAAAAACGTTTCCATCTTTTAGTTGTTAAAGTGCTGTGTCGCGTTATAAATGACGAAGAAGTTTCAACTAGAGAACTCAGGTTGTAATTAAAAATTGTAATGCTAAGATTGGAATTAAATTCACACATATTAGACTATTGTTTTACATAAGACCAATATGGTGTATGTTTAGCAAAATTTAACTGAAGAATATTAATCTGTAGCAGCAAAAATGTAATTGTGACAGTATAATTTTGACCTAATTAATACTTTGGAGATTCTCCGTTGTAGAGATTATTTTCATAAATCTGTGACATGTATAATTAATAAAAAAATTGTTTGAGCGTGTGGTGATAAAAATTTTATAGTCAAAATTGCGATCTTGATATAATTACCTCACCCATTAAGTACATAAATTTATCAGTGTAAATTCAGTTTTGTATAGCGTAGAAAAGGAAATTCATTCAGCAGACCAGTTTCGTCCTTATTGGAAATTCATTACGTACTGGCCAGAATTTGTCGCAAACTGGGCTAGCACATGGATATATATATGCTTTTGAATCTGATGCTCTAACCACTGAGTCACCCTGCCGCACATTAAACACAATTTTTTGTTATATACTAATTAATGTTACTCGGTTGGTCGAATTTTTTCTTTTAAGTGGAGCTCATATGACATCCATTTAGACTCAATGTTCCAACCAACCATCCCAAATCTGTCATAATTGAACAAAAACCACACTACATGTGGAAGTGTTACTGAAATGAACATTTATACAATTAAACATAAATTGGTTGCGGATAAAACCGTTCAAATGTATGAATTGCCTTTTCTACACTATAAAAATAGTAGGAAATTCTGACAAATATATGTACTTAATGGGTGAGGTGTTTATATCAAAATCGCAAACTTGATTGTAGTAATTGTTATCACCACCCCCACAACCAATTTTCGTTTGATTGTATAAATGTTCATTTCAGTATCACTTCCACATGTAGTGTGGTTTCCGTTCAATAATGACAGATTGCGGATGGTTTGTTGGAACTTTGAATCTAAATGGATGTCATATGAGCTCCACCTAAAAGAAAAAAATGCTAACCGATTTACATTAGTTAGTATATAACTGAAAATTATGCGAAGTGTGCGGCATGGCAGCTCAGTGATTAGAGCACCGGCTTCCGAAGCAGATGTGCCTAGGTTCGAGACCTGTTCAATAATGACAGATTGGAGATGGTTAGTTGGAAATTTGGGTCTAAATGAATGTCATATGAGCTCCACCTAAAAGAAAGAAAGACTAACCGAGTTACAGTAGTTATTATGTAATTGAAAATTGTGTGTAGTGTGTGGCATGGTGGCTCAGTGGTTAGAGCACCAGATTCCGAATCAGATGTGCACAGATTCGAGACCTGTTCGCGGTAAATTCTACCCAGTACGTGATGAGTTCCTAATAAGGACGAGACTAGTCTACTGGATGAATTGCTTTTTTTACACTATAAAAATCTTATTTCATACTGACAAATGTTTGTACTTAATCTGTCAAGTGTTTATGTCAAGATCGCAACCTTGCTTATAATAACTGTAACGTGTAATTTGTGATATTTAATAAGGCGGCACTGTGTATGTAAGCAGGAGACGAATAATTCAATAAATATTGACAAGAATTCGGTCTATTTAGCATTTTTCTGATTAAAGGAAATTTAAATCCTGTTAACTTTTGTTTTCTATGTTCCGCTTTCCGACAATGGATGCATAATTTTGTCTTGATTGGGAAGATTTACCTTCATAATCTACTCGTTATCTTAATATAAACGACGCATACAAATATCCGCTTTAAGATTATCTCAAGTAGAGGAGAAAAATGTTTCTCATTTGTCAAACTAACACTCAACTAATAATTTACATAGGCTAGGAAACGTGACGGCTAATTTTAGCTACTTAAGGGGCCGTTATAATGTCTGGCTAAAGTTTATATGGTTGTGATATTCAAAATAATTCGATGAGACCCCTGAATATGTTGCATTGAAACAAATGCTTACTCAATTGGGACGTTTAAGTATGTTCATCAGAATTAAAGATTCTTCTAATTGTTAGCAATTCACAACAAGTTATATGTGTAATTAGAATGAATTACTCGTAGTTGAACACAAAATTGATTAGCGGTTTTAAAAAATAAATTATCAATAACTACCTGTTTCAATTATTACATGCAAAACTCAGTCTAAAATGACATAGAATTACACACTTGCAGTAATATGACATTGAATAAACTATCGATTGGCTAGTATTTGTATATGGTACATCTTTACGTTGTAGGTAAACAGACGCAGTTCTAAATAAAGTAAATTAGTGCCTCAGCGCAGCACACGTCCGAACTGTGCTTATATTTGAAATTTGAGAAACAGAAAGAAAAATGAAATTTAAATGATTCAATATAAATAAACAGTCATTAATAGCATAAATTTTGAAAATAATTCTTTAAATCAGATTCGCGAGTTTCATAATATATAGAACTACTGTAAAAATAAATGCACATTGGTTGCACAGGTGGTGATAAAAATTATTTAAATCAACGTTGAACCAGGATGGCTCAGTATTTAGAGAAATAGATTACAAAGTAGACGGGCACATGTTTGAGCTTTGTCCACAGCAAATTCTGGAATGTAAGTGATAGGTTACCAATAAGGACGGAACCGATCTATTTAAGGAATTGCCTTTTCTACATTATACAATGTTTAATTTTCACTGACAAATGTATGTACATGATAAGACAGGATTTTATATCAAGATCGCAACTCTTATTTTATTAATACTGTATTTAACTAGTAGTGAAGCATAGCAAAACTATGTTAATTCATACATACTAGCGTGTCTCGACATTATATGATTATTTTCTCCCACCCATAGTAGTCTTGTATAAATTTAATTTTTGTGGTAAACTCGTATGCTCCATTTCTATGCAGTAATGAGCATTAACTTTATAAACATTTTTCCACATTATTATAATCAAGGTTGCGGTTTTGATATAAACACCTGACTCATTAATTACTTACATTTGTCAATATAAACTATAATTGTATAGTGTAGAAAAGGAAATACATCCAGTAGACCAGTTTCGTTCTTATTGGGAACTCATCGTGTACAGGCCAGATTTTGCCGCGAACAAGACTTGAACCTGGGCACCTCTGCTTCGGAATCTAGTTCTCTAACCATTGAGCCATCCTGCCGCACACTACATTACACACAATTTTCAGTTATATACTAACTAATGTAACTTGGTTAGTCAATTTTTCCTTTAGGTGGAGCTCATATGGCATCCATTTAGACCCAAAGTTCCAACTAACCATGCCCAATCTGTCATTACTGAACAGACACCACATTACATGGGGAAGTGGTATTGAAATGAACATATATATAATTAAACGAACATTGGTTGCGCGGGTGGTGATAACAATTATTATAATCAAGGTTGCGGTCTTGATATAAACACCTGACCCATTAATCGCTTACATATGTCAGTATAAACTAAGAATTGTATAGTGTAGAAAAGGCAATTCATCCAGTAGACCGGTTTCGCCCTTATTGGGAACTCATCATGTACTTGCCAGAATTTGCCGCAACAGTTCTCCACATGTTTATAACTTATACAATTAAATTCTCTTTGATTGAGGGGAAGGTGTTAACAGTTTGTATAAAAACGGTTGCTCAGTTGATATAGACATCAAATACTTTGTATTTAACTTGCGGCACAACATAGCAAAACTACTGTCCGTCAATAACGTGATTTAAATTTTTGGTAACACCACATGTGCAATCCATGATTGTTTAATTGTATCACTTATATGTATTTAACAAAAGCTTTACAAATTTGCTGCTTTTGAAAGCATACAAATTGTACATCCGACATTATTAGTCTTGTGCAACTTATGCGGGGTTATTAAAGATAAGGCCGCATATCTAATTTAGCTTTACTTATAAATGCATTGCTGTTTAATCTTCAATTTTCAGTTTACCATCGTACTTTGATGATGACCATGGAAGATCGAAACGCGTCAGTACGTGTGACTAACGCCAGTATTACTATGTTGTGCGGCGTAAAATACAACGGATTTGGTGTTTATGTCAGGCACGAAATCTTAGCATAAATAAATTATCCTATACAAATTTGAACAAACTTATAAATTATCTACTTAAATGTACGCTAAACATGAATTTAAGATACACACAGCATTATACGTCTCTATATGGATTTTTATCTGTCAAAATTGAAGATTAAAACTTGATATATACTCTACATGATTGATTATTTATGTAATCACTAACCACTGTGTGTCAAGTAAAGTTAATTACCAACATCAAGATCAATTCTTTAAATCAAGTTTGCGAGCTTGAAGTAAGCACTAATCCCAAGATCAATGTTCAGTTTTAGACTATTCATCATTATGATGATTTATAATAGGCTACCTATAGCGAAAGAACGGTGAGCTGCTTTGAAACTGGTTTGAGTAAAATGTACAAAATATGGAATTTTAAAATAGTATGAAGTGAAAACCTTCACAAAACATATTATCCTCAGAAGTTATCAAACTTGTGACTCACCTATATTTTACACAGCTATGTAAAAGCCGCTAAAACGTTTCCATAGCATATTTGTTTAAGAGAAAATTCATTGACTTCTTGCATCTCGCAATGTAAGTAATTTTTTAACCAAGGAAAACATTTATGAAAGAAAGAAATTTTGCACTAATCTACTATTCACATCTATTTGACACTCAAAGCCAGTCAATTTTCTTTTATGCTTGCCAAATGCGGAATTTTATTGCTCTATTTTGTTTTGCTTCTATTACCTACTTTGTTTGATTCTATTTGGCGATCTCTAGCAAATAACCTGGAGATAAGATAATTTTTCATCCATTAAGTCAATTATCTTTATTCCTTAAATGCATTTAGATAATAATGCTCAAGAAAATTTTCACCTTATGTAAATTTGTATCGTTTAGATAATCTTCTTATTAAAAGATTAAACAATTTATTTATCATACTAATCTAAAAATCAGTTAAAACGCCATTGGTTCTCACCTGATTTAACAGAGCTTTTTCACTTGATTATTTTTCAATTATGAAAATATGTAATGGAAACCTATTTTAAATTGGTGAGAAACACACTGCTATCTGATAAATGTCACAGGTTCGTATCATTATGATTTATTAATTTAGTAATAAAATATTCATTTGACGAATAAAACGTCTCTGAATTATTTTAGATTCTTTTACTAAAATGGAAACTGTCGCAATAATAATAAAATTTAGTCTGCATGTAAATAAGCTTACTGGTTTAAGATTCAAACAGCAGCATATGTAACCTAACAGAACCAATACCTCCTGACTCATTGCTAATAGGATCTATAAAGACCATTAAAAAACGTTTGCCTAAATTCAATTTTTCAACTGATCAGTTATGACATTCTATTAAACTTTACAAATTAATCAGACAACACATTTACACTATGTGAATTTTGGGAACTGTTAATAACCTACAAGTGATCAGATTTTATCAAAAAGTAGGATTTGAAGGCTGAGCCCCAGATACTTTACTTTATATAATATAGTTAGATAATGAGAACGTTTATCGGGAAATGGTGTCTGTAGAACTGAATAAATTGCAGTATTTAATCAGTTTCTAAAAGTTTGATTAATATCTCATCATGAAATACAGCTGACTAACTCTTGTTACATTTTCAAAATTTAAACTCAGCTAATATATCACACTAATATAGAATAATCCTTTTACCAAGCACAAGAAAATAATCTTATTCATGAAAAAAAACTAGGTTCTTATTGAGAATAACACTAGAAAAAATATTTTTGACTGTAAAATATTAACATTTATCTTCATAATGAGATTGTTCTATGCATATTCATAAACTACCAATTTCCTTCTAAGGAAACTGGGAACCCTATATTATGGTCTTAGAGCTGTCATGTGGTATTTGTGATAGCGTAAGACTTTTTCTAGATTTTGTAGTTCTGGAATTATTTCTATTATGAAATTATTTTAGTTTTAGACTTTGCATTTACCTGTTTTGATAAGAGACTTATAATTGATTGAAATAAATATATAGAACACCATTTTTAAGAGGTAGGAAACAGATTTCAGTTGGATATTGGCTTACACTAGTTGGATAATATTTCCACAAAATAAAACAAGAATTTATTATTAAATTTACTGGAAATTTGTTCATAACCAAAACCGGTGGACGTTGAAAAAAAATGTAAGCATCGCTTGCTCATGTTTTCATCAATAAAAGCATAAAGAACATAATTACTTTTACTTTAACAATAATTGATTGCGCGGGTGGCGGTAACAATTCTTTAATTCAAGTTTGCGAGCTTGAAGTAAACACCAATCCCACTGTATTTAACCAGTTTTCGAACAACACAACAAAAATACCTCCAGTCGAACAATTCTGGCGGTAGTTTAGTTATGTTTTTCGACGATTTGTTAAATACAGTGGGATTGGTGTTTACTTCAAGCTCGCAAACTTGATTTAAAGAATTCCTTTTACTTTTTTGTTAGGTATTTTAACTCTTATATTTTTTCTTTACATCAGGTTTGGAAGAGCTAAGCAAGTATAATTTATGTTTATTCTGCTTTAAACTGATTCACTTACAAAATTATCGATTTGCGAACTACAAATTTAGCTTTTGTACAAACTGCCGTTATCTCTAATTGTCGAACATTTTAGGGCATTTCCAAAAATTCCTTCTGGAATACGAGATTTAATAAATTTCTTAGTATCCTTACATGTAAAATGCTATAATTTATTTTCAAAATGCTTCAGGAAATGTTTACATGGCTATCTAACTTTAGAACTTTGGTAATGGTGCAGAATGTCCTAAATAATTAATTATAAAAAGTTTGTGTATTTTACATTTAGATTTAATACCAGTTTTACAGAAATTGGAATAGACAGTGCAGGTGAAATTATTGGGTGAATTATCATGGGTGCGTTTTGATTGTTTTCTTAAATCCTATAGTACTAATAATAATGTACATTTTAACATCTTTATGATATATTCATATGTCAGTGCTTAATAAACCTGAAATTTATAATTATTTATCAGCCGTAAATGAACACTTAGTCTTTTCTTCCTTGCTTGTGATTGTATTTATTATAAAATGTGATATGATTTTATAAAAAAATATGTTTTGCAATTGGTTTAGAATATTGAAAATGCAGATCACTGAGTTTCTTGCGCTCCTTCATATAGTACGAAACAAGCTAAATCTAAATGGATTTATCTAAGGCGCAGCTATATATAATTTAATTAATTAAAATGCCAATCCACTCAGCCGTTGATTTGATAATGTATTTCACATTTGCTAGGATCTTCCATCCACAGCCTAAAGCATAAGCTTGTTCATATTTCCATTTTATTATAACTTTTTTATCTAACAGCATTCTTGTAGGGTCCTCCATATTATTTTATAATGTTTTAATGTGGCAATAATTGTGTAATGTATAGTTAATTATATTAAATTTCTGAAGTAATAGTTGAATACTGATCCTATTTTCGTAGCTAATATTAGGTGTATGCTGCTACAGGCAGATGTTATCCACAACCATGTTATAGTTTGTATCTGCCATTGTCAGTAAATTATTGGTTTATATGCTTTTAAAATTTTAACTAATTTAAAGACAATGCTTGTAGGATAGTTGTTCTTAACATACACAAAACACTTGCTACTCGGCATGAATATAAAAAATAAATGTAAAATTTCATGGTGGTGCTTTTGTAGCATATTATCAACTGTTTGATAATTTTTCGTTTGTAAATTAAGTAAATCCATTGATATGATGAAGCAAAGCCGTCACTGTCATTTTAAATTTTGTTTAAAATCGTCATATCAGATAATAAGCGTTTTATCCATTCGAAAAGGAATAACGTTTTCATTTCGTAAATAATCATTTATAAGGATGCTGAGCATACTTTTGTAAATTGATAAATATTGCCTCGCTTTATTGAGGACGCATTCTTTTAATTTGCACTTTAAATGGATTTTTCTAATTTGATTATGTTTTGGTTGTTTTATCGATATATTTATGTGGCCAACTTCTAAATAAATCCTCAAGCATAAAAATGTCATTGGAAATTATCAGTACGCACATATCGAAGAAGCTAGGTCAAGTTCTGAATTGATCAAATTGAGATTACGTAAGAATCCAAGACATATTGCAAGAATATTATGCGCACTAACACGAATTTATACACAAAAGCATGCATTAAAATAAAAAAACTCGCGCATCCAAACAAATAAACGCATAAATAAATGCGTTGTCCACATTTTTATAAAAATACTCTTATAGAAACATATCTACTTAATGGTATCGTTCGACATATGCATTCATGCACATATATACACACATGGATATTTAATACAGACACACTTACGTAGAACTATACGTATATGCATGAATACATAAAGACATACATACAAACTTAAGTACATACACATAAAATACATTAACATTTACGAGCATATCTACCTACATACACACACATATATATATATATATATATAAATGCAAATTATTATATAAATAAACACATACAAACATGAAAAATACATATATATATATTTATATATAAAAATTAATACATACGTGCTTGCATACATACATGCATAAACCTAAATAGAAACAAATAAGCATACCTCATAAAAAGACATACAAGAGATACAAACGCATGCATACCTTAATATCTACATATAAACATAAACACACCTAAATAAATTCATACATCTGTCCATCCATCCATACCTAATTACAAACATGTATACATAAATAAATACATAGAAGCATACATACTAACATACATACATACATACATACATATATACATAGAGGCTTACACACAAAATTACAGGGTACATAAAAATATAGATATAATTTATATACACAGATAAATGAAAATAATACAAATATAAATATGTTTAGACATAAAAAACTTACATTCAAATTTAGATTATTGAATTAACGCATTAATATAAACAAAAATAAATAAGTACGTATACCCAAAAGTACAAAAATACTTTCTTTAATACATACGATTGTACGTACATTCATGAAACCATACGAACAAACGAGTTTAAATCAGTATAGAAAGCATGCAAAGAGGATAACTTATATACTAAAAGACAAACATACTAGCACACATTTAAAATACGTACATAATGTTAGATCCACACATAAATACATTCATATTTAGTGGATGCATACCTACACACATTCGTTCATACAGAAACACGATTGTATATTTATGGATAATTACATGTCTATATTTAATGAATTTATAATTACAGACATACTTTTATATATTACGTATAATATAGTTTTATACTTTGAAATGTGTTGCTCTATAATTTATCAATGAAGAATTTTGCTCTAAAAATTCTCATTTACATAATCCTAGTTATTTCCATCATTGAACAATCCATATAGAGATATATTTTATGTAACAGAACTTTTGCAAATATAACATTAGCGTCTTGTAAATGTTCTGTTCCATGTTTTGCTGCCTTTGATAATAAATGCTATTAAATTACCTCCTGTACACTTGCTGTTGTTGTTGCATTTGCATAAGTAGAAAAATTGAACTCTCCGATTGATAGAAGTTAATTCATGACATTGACGTTTAGCAGCAGTATTGCCACAAAATGTTAATAGTTTATATTTCTTTTGCCACTGTTGTTTATGTCATCTTATACTTTATCGTGACGGCACATCATACTTAAATTAAAAGGAAATAAATATATTGCCAATAATTTAAACTCGATTTGGGTAAAGTTTTATTTTTGCTTAAAAACGTTTGCTTATTTCGTCAGTCAATCTAAAGGAATTTTATTTTTTTGTCTAGAGCCAAATTTAGACACATTGCTTTACATTTAGCCGTTGTTGAGTAATAGATTCATTTCTTATTGTGCCAAGGATTCTTGGCCAATTAAGTCCGATTTCGTAAAAATTTTCATGTTTAACTCAATTTCAGCCTTAATGTAGGAACATAGAGTGAGATACTCAAACAAATTGGAGAGAATTAAAACCTTTAAAAAAAGCTGATAGGAAGTTTTCTGCATTAAAATTTTATTCTAAGATATTTAAGTCGATGTTTAAAAAGTAAGCCAGTTTATTTTAGAAAACTATAAGATGTTCGAATGCTAACTAACTATACTTAGAATAATGAAAATGCACAAAGCTGAAATATTAAAAAAAACAATGATGAATGTTAGACAGATGCTGCTTCGTTAATATTATAATGTAGAATAGCATCCATGTGCACAGTTACGCGACATCTTGAATTCAAAGATAAATTACTGTGATCACTGAGAAGCCGTAAGGGCTCGTCGGCGAACAGTAATATCCTTTAAATTAACATCGAAGATTTTACATAAATAAAAATTACAAGCATAAATTCATAGAAATTTTGAACATGAAAAGTAAATAAAATCCAAAAAATATACGAAAACAGATGAATTTAAGAGTATAAAAATGGCTGATTCAGACTGATTGCTAATAGCAAAACGCTTCATCTTAGCGACAAGCGCACTAAATTTAAAGTTTTACGTGATTGGATAGAAATATTTAAAATTATCAGAAACGGGATGTCAAATAATTGTGTTAAGTATGTCTTTAAACTCGTTTGAGAATGTCAAATCTTTCATTGCAGGAAATAAGAGAATTTTACCTCTTGGCATAAGGAATCTGCTCAAGAGCATTTGGTCAGATAAATTATTGATTATTTCATGCAATTTATCGCGTATAATCATCTCTTTTTAAAATTTGTAAAACATTGCCATACAAATTTATGTAGACAAGAACTCTTGGGGAAGAATTTCTTTCGTTAGATATTTTACTTTTATTTCACACTTTATTACATGGAATTTCATTCAATTGGACCAACAACACCAACGAAAATAGAATCTTCCTATTAATTTTGGCGTATAGAAAAGTGGAGAATAAGATAATATGCAAGACAGGAAAAAATGTTCAACAAATTATTCGTCACCGATGAATTATATTTACCTAAAATATATTTAATTGCTTGTTAACTATAACGGGTGGCAAATTTTTATCGATAAATGAAATAAAGTTTTGAATCAAGTAAATATTCCCAATAAAAATATCAAAGAAATGTAAGCGGAATATTTTGAAGGAAAATTTAGCTTGATATTTATTTGGCATTATTTTGGATTATTTTACGGAAATAGAACTATATGGCACCGGTGTAGAAATAAATAAGTTAACTAAATTATATCTGTAATCGGCATTTGAGAATAAAAAATAGAAACAATGCACCTGATTGTCAAATTTTGCGAACATGGGGGGGAGAAGCAAATTACGAGTCTGCTTAATTAAAAAAGCAGAAAATTGCCTGAATAGTTGGACGATGCTATATGTAGTGAAATCTATAAAGAGGAAATTTAAATTTTATTAAAGGCAAAAAATACGCCAGTAATGACTGTGCTGACATATGCATCTACTTGTGCAATTTTAAGAAATCAAATTGAGTTTATTATGTTTCGTTACAAAGGACACATAATGAAATGTGATGTACTTGAATAAATAGTCATGTAAAACATAAATGGTACAAGGAATATTATAAAAAAGAAATTTAGTTAATAGGCAATAAGGTGAAGAATGGAGCACTATAAAAATAGATAATGCTATATGCAAAATGAGAAAAATTAAAAACAAAATACTGTTTCATTTAACAAAAAATCTCTTTTATGCTTAATTATTTTCGGAGATCCAACATTTTACCAATATATGGGTACTAATGGCTGCTAACCTTCCAATAAAAAACTAAAGCATTGTTTTTTATGCAAGATATAAAAAGCTGTATAACCTAAAATTATTATGATAAGTAAATAGCTTAGATAAGTAAGCTAAACGCTAATTATATAGCAGCAGGACTACCAAGAGAAAGTAATCGTCAAACAATAAATACATATATCCTTGTGAATAATTTGGAACTTTATTATAAGAAAATTTAAGTTACATTTTGAAATGTATGCCCATACACACAAATGATGTCAATTTATTTTATTAAAGCAAATGACCAATAATAGTTAATTTTCCTTGTAAATATTCAATTTCAAATATATAGATTAATAAATAAATCAGCAAGATTACCCATACTTTACATTTAAATTAACTTATACATACATAATTCATACAAAAGATCAGCATTATTGGTGAATCTTCGTAAAACCAGACGCAATCAATGTTAGATCATGCTTTCGTTTACCTGGTCATTGTGTGCAATAATGGTATAATTAAGTTTAATTGAGAAACAGAACGAAAAGAAGATGTTAATAGTATATAAGGGTTTTTAATATACAAAACTTTTACAAGTTAAGAATACGTAAATTTTTTGGGACGCCGCTCCTATTTTAAAATTTTAACATCTTGTTATAAGACTAAAGGCACTACCTTTGATTCTGATAATGACTTTTGATTTTATGATGTTTATGGGTTTACTTTTGTTGTTTTTTATGAAAATAACTGCATAGAAGAAAACGCATACTGTAGAGAGGAAATAATGCGTTATTCTTTCCTCATTTGTGGCCAGCCAAATAATACCTGGTGTAGAGAGGACTTTTGAATTTTGATTAGTGTGCCTATTGTTGTCTAAAAATGGAATTATAAATCACAAAATGAATTTTGAACACACTGCAGGCTAAATGATGCAGATATAACGAATTTAAACTAGGTAATCAGGATTCTCAATGAGCTATTTATCGTAATTTAGCTTTAAATGGAGGTACAATGCCTTTGATTTTCTGCTTATTTTTCAAATAATTAATTTGCCTTATTGTTATTGAGGGATTATTTTTGGTTCGTCCCTTTACAAAATCGATTTGGATTTGGATAATCTTTCAAATAGCTTGTGAAAATATTTGTTTGAAAGCTTATTATAAATTGAATTAAATTTTTATCAATTTGATTTTCAAACCAAATTTTACACAGACATTTCGTTTAACTATTTACAACGCGCTTCTTATTTGCTACAGTTTTGCTTAGTATAATTTTCTATACATATTATACCGAAATAAAATCAAAATAATGAAAAAACTGTACATTGCAGGAGCTATTTGTGGCAACTTACTCTATTAATCAGAAATCAACAGATAAATATACATAAACTAAGCATAAACTCCTGAATTGCGGGTGTCTGCAAGTTCACCTGTACATGTGTTTTACAATTTTGTTTTGTTTTTCTGTAATGCACGAAATCAATCCTTCTTTACCCCTTAATGCTTTTCGTAATATACCTAATAAAAAACCATATATTTCAGTAAAATACCAAGCAAAAACTTGGCCATCAAAAATTGCGTTTATAAGCGAGCATTAAAACATGTTTCAGTAGACGATATCTTCTCGATTTTTATGCGAATAATTTATTCTAGACAAGTGTTTGGCAATTTGCAAGTTTCTTAATGAAAAGGTAATTAATTATTCTTTTAACAATGGATGGTGATGCTTTAGTAGTACAACAAGATATACCTGACTGCCTGGCTAAATCAGTGTTTATTATCTGAGATGTCAATATGTCTAAGTTACGGACTGGTTAATTATTATTGTGTAAAAAGCTCTATTTTTTGAACGTTCTCGAAAGTTAAATTATAACAGCTAATTATGGATAACCAGTTATAATTGGACTGCATATATATTTTTGTATGCTTTTTAATTGAGATAGCCTAGAAATTAATAAGTTTTATTTTGACCGCATGTTTTATATGCGATTTAAAAGGTTATTTACGTTTTACTGTTTTAAATTTTATTTATATTTATGTAAGGTTTGCACCTTAATTTAAATAATTTCTCAATTATTTGGACACATTGATTATTGACGAGGAACATAGCGAATCGCGTAATAACTGCTTAGAGCATTCTTAGGTGTAGTATTTTGCGTAGATGCTAAAATTAGTGGTGCTTTACATGACAGGTTTTATTAAAATATTTTCTAAAGAATTGTATGATGAGGCTATAAAAGTAAACAATTTATTGCTATTTTTAATATATAAATCCTGTTATTAAAGCCGTTACTTGTTTTCTAGTCTTCTTCGTTGGGACTGAAAAGAAATTTTTTGCCGGATAAGATAGATAGGAATGGGCCAATGGATTTAAGATGACGAAGCAATTTCAGGTGGTTCAAAAGGCGATAATCACTACAATGGGGGCCGAGCCGAGATCTATTCAGATATAGGTTGAGAAATTATATCAAGATAACATCGACGAATGCTATTGAGACCAGCACATGTGGAACCATTATGCAATGACTAAAACCAGGTGTGCGTTTGACACCTTCGATGACGGTGAATTGAGTCATTTGTTTGAGACGTGTGAACGTCAATTTAAGAAGTTTTTATTGTTTAGGCGCGTCATTTACAAATTGATTTTGGGCAGCTGATTACAGATCGCCCTAGTGATAAGTCAATACGAAAACAAACAATACTTTCATTGTTGTGCTTATTTGATGTTATTTGAAACAATTATTTACTATAGACTATAAATCATAGTGTTAAATCCGTTCCTTGTTTGTATTATGTTCTTGATTGGAAATGGATCCGTCATTCGAAACGGATACGGTTATCAATACTGTCGGGAGATTGGAATTGGCCTACAATATGGAAGATAGACTACGACGACGGGTCATCTACAGAATAATGGAGCAAATTGTGCTGATTCAACAGTTTTTGAGAACTGCAAATGTAGCAATACTTAAATAATCGTTTGTGCTATTAAATTTAGGCATTTTAATTGGCAAACGTTACTAAAAACACGTTAAAGTGTATGAAATACTTTGTTATTTCTGTTATTTAATAAGATTGATGTTCCAAATTTAAGAATAAAATAGGAAACTTCACGTATCACGTTTATTCAGTAGAATCAGCAAATCGGAAATTAATAATAAGTAATTTACTATAATCAAGTTTGCGATCTTCATATAAAAACCTGACCGTTTAAGTACATACATTTGTCAGTGTAAACTAAGAATTTTATATATAGGAAAAGGCAATTCATCCAGTAGACAGGTTTCTTCCTTATTGGAAACTCATCACGTACTGGTCAGAATTTATCGCGGACAGGGTTCGAACCTGTTCATGTCTGCTTCAGAATCTGGTGCTCTAACCACTGAGCCATTCTGGATATTACGTAATGAGTTCCCGATAAGGAAGAAACCGGTCTACCGGATGAATTTCCTTTTCGAATCTATAATATTCTAATTTTATACTGACAAATGTATGAACTTAATGAGTAAGGTTTTTATATCAAGATCGCAAACCTGATTAAAGTAATTGTTATCACCGCCCGAGCAACCAACGTTCGTTTAATTAATATGTAATTTGTTGATTCTGCCTACTCATAATTATAATTCAATAATTTTATGTCTTTTAATTGGAGGCATAAATTTTAATCCTGCTGTTTTTATGCATTTTTAATTCCACGTGTTCTTCAAAGAAATAACTAATAGAGCATTACGCAAAGCTTAAGCTATTGTATGCAAATTCATTAATCTCAGCCAAATAAACTAAAGTAGTTCGTTCTAGATTTGAATGTAAACTGGTGATTTTTGTGCATGTGTGCGCATTTGTGTGTGTTTCTCAGCCTGCAGGTATTGTGCCCTCTGCTTATTTTTCTACTATGTATGTATTTAATCCAACTTTATCCCCATTACTTTCCAAAAAATGACTATATAATGTACCAGGTATTAAAATTGCGCGGCAATAATGTCAAAAATATGTGGCCTTTATTGAACCGTGCTTTATATACTTGCTTTATAGTAATTTTTCGCGTGAATCCCTATTTCATTACTTAATTCAAGTTACAAATTATTTCTATATTAGTAAAATAATAACGAATTTAAATTTCACTTATTTTAATCGCGTGAGTGCAGGTGTACCATATTTGTTAGCAAAATAATTTAGTGCTAAGGCCGACTTTCAGGAAAAATCAGTTATATTTAATTAAGTAATGCAAAAAATGTAGAATGATGTTGCCAGAATATTTCTACACATGCAACATTCTTTTACACATTAGTACGATAGTGAATTACTTGAAATATTTCTGTTTTATCTGGTTCATTTTAGACATGGATAGACTGCTTTATTTACATGTGCCAGAGTCAGGAGCACACATTGTATGAAATTCGTTTATACGTGGTTCCTTACTTTTTACGGAACACACCAAATGTTTTCTATTCAATTAAAACACCCTTGAATGCGCGGGTGTTGATAAAAGTTCTTTAACTCAAGCTTACAAGTTTGGGATAACAATCCATCATATTTCATTTAAACAGTTACATAATATGGCAAAATTATCATCAGGCACATTTACTTACACATTTAGACATTTTATTTTCATAATTGGAGAACGTTGGAAATCTGATAAATGAAGATAAAACTGAAAGGCACAGTCAATTAAATTGAAGCTTTCGCAAACCTGATTTGAAAAAACACCTGCGCGATTAAATGATTGCTGAAATGTGTAACTTAAATACATATAGCGAATCTGCTAAAAAGTCAGTAAGTGTGACTGGCGATAATTTTGCTATTGTAAAACTAGTAAGATATACTAAGATTTGTGTTTATCTGAAACTTCAAAATATGATTTATTGAACTGAATGGGAAGTTTTGTGGAAATATATTACTCGGCCATTTTATTTTTGAAATAATTATCAGAGCGACAGGAGATTACCCAGAGTGCAACATACTTCACGAAAATAATACTAGAACCAAATAACTTTGCATTTTAAAGGAAAAAACAAATAAATTATTGTTAAAATTAACTGATCTTTCTACTAACCTGATATGTAACCATTTAGAGTTTCGAAATGTATTCATGTAATTTTTATTACGTCTAAAATATAATCAAATAATACCCGCCATTTACCTGGAATCAGTTTAGTGTAATATGGTAAATTTTAAACAAAATGTAAAGAATTTTATTGTGGGTTATCTAATCAAAGTAAAACACGTGATGTAAATATAAGCATGACATTGAATTTCTAAACTGAATTATGCAACAAAATAAGAAACAAAATAATTTAACATCGATTTTAACATATGGTTTTAAAAAAATTTAATTAGCTATTTAAAGGAAAAAAGTAAAGTTATAAATATATATTTGTTTGTCAATCAATCATAGGTTTAACGCAACTCATTTAATATGAATGAGAGTGGAAGTTGTGGTGACATTCTATGAATTGAGAACGCGTCATCTTATTACATTTTAAATTTTGGTATTATTTAATGTCAAACATTGAAATCGAATCTAATTTGTGCGTAGTTATCAGTAAAGTTCATCTAAAGAGAGAGTGTTTAACAAATTGTAGGAGCTTCGTCAGAGCGTTTAGAAAGGCGGCAAGCTACTGCTATTGAATGGGGAGGACCAACCCATTATCATTATCACAGCCACGTCACCTCTGTATTGTTTCGTTGACAGAAACCAGGGAGACAGCAGATAGAAAGTGTTTTCACCAGCAATCACGTATAAGTTAAGTGAAAACCTACCACAACGAAGTATGCGACAAGTCTTATTTAGGGCCACACGACGTTTACCGCTTGTATGTGGCGTGACGGTATAACAGGCATTACGCATGATTAACGGATATCCATCACATTAATGGTTTGTTTCTCAAATTCTATATAGGAAAATTAAACTTTAAAAATGTAAAATAAAGTTTATTACGGAATAATTGATCATGTGAGATGGGATAAAATGTTCAAATCCATTGTTAAATTTTATTTACCATCTCCTAAAGGATATTACGAGTTCGAAATGTATTTCTGATTTACATAAAATTTATTCGAGAATAGTGATTTAAATTAATTTAGGAAAATATTCACTGTACTACAACTATAACCGCAAAAATGTCACGTTTTATTATGTTTAACCGTTTTCTGTATACTCATGCTTGTATAATTGACAGATTAAATGGAGTACATACCTAATTGAAGTGCTAAAAGCAGTTTTAAGTTACAGACTGCATTCTATCAAACTTTTTTTGAAACAATAAAAAATAGGTTTTTTATAGTCATCCTGATTACAGTTCTCTTATGAATAGGAAGCTATTTGAAAATAATAGCTTAATAGAAAAGAGAATACTATTAAATTTTACAGGAAACTAGAAAATAAAAATAAAAAATATGAATCTACATAAGTACTTCTTGTTCCCACAGCCAATGCCATAAAATTGCCTTCCTTGAGAAATTGTTGATCAATTTCAACAAGGCATTCAATGGTGTTACTTTTTAATTTTTATGAGGTGTAAATGAAGTATTCGTATAACCTACACTCATGAAGTGATTATACAATTGGATAAAAAAATCACTATCCCATAATAATTCGATATTGATTGCAAACAATTAGTTTAGCTATTCCCTGCTTATTGTAGCTAAACTGATGAATAGAAGAATTCCTTGCGAATTGTATGATTTAATAAACATCCTCATTAAAAATTAATGCAGCAACAATGTGCCGAAATAAAACTTTTTTTCAAATTAGGAAAAACACGTCTGCTGCATGACTAAAGATAGTTTTGATAAGTTTAGCGACTATTGAAAAAATGTACTTTGTGTTTATCTTAAAGCTGCATCCCGCATTATAATAACAATGTAAACTATTACGTATATATTTATTTATATAACCTATTTGACAATAGCATGTGTCTAGTTCTCCTTGATTTTTCAATATTCTTAATGACGAAGTCCTTTAGTATATTGGAAAACATTAACTAAGCATTATTAAATGAAATGTTGTGATTTTCAATATGTTTGTTACTAGGTGACATATTTTACAAAGTTTAAAATGTTGTACACGTTTTCCATAGAATAAAATGAAATATTTAAAAAAAAACTAAGTCAAACAATTATATAATTTAATGAAAATTTGTTGTGCGGGCGGTGATAACAATTAACTAAATCAAGGTTGCGATCTTGATATAAACAACTAACCCATTTTTTACATACATTTTTCAGTATAAAGTAAGCATTGTGTAATGCTGCAGGATGGCTCAATATTTAAAATCACAGGCTCCAAAGCAGACGTGTTCAAGTATGAGCCCTGTCCGCGGCATATTCCCAATAAGAACGAAACCGGTCCTTTGGATGAATTGACTTTTCTACATTATAAAGTGCCTAATATATAGTGACAAATAAAAATAAATAATGGGATTCGTGTTTGTATCAAAATCGCATCCGTGATTTATATAATTATGTAAAATATAATTTATAAATCATTTAGTAGAAATTTACGTACACCAGGCTCTCTTCCAGTTCCAGTTCCCTCATCAGTAATCGGATCTTTGAGTGGGGTGTTAAGAACGTTATATAAATTTTGTGGAGGCCTAATTAGGCGAGAGGCACGTTACTGTCGAAACCGCTATATATCTAAAAGAAAAATATTTGTTCTGCATTCACTGTTAGTTTGAATAAGCACAATATTATGTAAATGAAATATTATCTCCAAGGCCAATGGAATGTCTGAAATGTTTCAATTTCTTCTGCAAATCGAAAATAAGAAACCGTGTCGCAGCTTTGGGTCCGAAAAATATCGAAACGGATGCCTTTCTTAATATAACACTATGACAAATTCTAAACTTGCTGTAATTCAGGCATAAATTATTGCTTTAACGTGGACTTATTCAATGTGTGAAAAGTCATATTTAATTAAATGAAACTGGAAATACTGTATACATAATCAGAAATGTATTTCTTTTGATATGAGAAATGCAATTTTTACCATACAATATATTTTACAATAATTAATTTTTGCGCGTTTCAGTGTATTTTTCGTGAAGTCGATTTGACTCGTACTTTAGCATATAAATTTCCACGACTTATATTATTGAGACAATTAAAAAAGAGAAAATGCCTCTAAGATTTACTTCACTCGCTAGAACATGTGACCATTAATATATTTATTAAATCATACAGAGGATAAAAAAATAATGGAATAAAATAAATATACTTCAATTATTCACAGTAATTTTAATTATAAAATATGGTTAACTAATATAAAAAAAGACTTCATGTTAATTTGGCCATTTTATTCGAACGTTTGATCTATAGTAAGAAAAAACTCTAAATAACTATTTATCTGTTAAGTACTCGTTAACTTTAAATTCTTTTTTTAGGCACGGCGTAATTCCTAAAAAAATATTCTAAAAAGACTTAGGGCATTTCCTAACTTCATTCTGAGATGAATGAGAATTTAATGAATCAATTTGTGCTAATCTAAATTATTTTCCGATACTATGCTTTAAATACAATGTAAGTTACGCATTCGGTTTTAGAGAAATAGGCAATGCAATAAAACGAGTATTGATTAAACGTGTAGTATTGGAAGTTTGGAAAATCAAACTGGTGTTTTTGAATTAAACGCAAATCGGATTTAATTAAACAATGTATAAAACAAAGCAAAACTATCATCAAGCGCGTATTCAGACGCGTTCTGATATTCTACCACCATAATCAGTGCGCGACGACAAACTGACTAACGATAGAATTTCCGAGACTCAACAAATTTTGTAGTCCGCTAGCGATTTGCTTTCCTCATTAACACTGAAATTAAGTTGAAAGTGTATGCATATTTGAATATATGCCAGTTCTTTCTGCATGAGCATATACAAATATTTGTTAATTTTTGCGTACATTATTATATGTGTTTAACCAAATACTTTTCTTAACAATAAATTTAAAGCGCATTTATAACCACTTTTTTTAGTTTTAAATAAAAAAAATTGCAGTAAAAATCATAAGCGAGGAATTTATAGCTTTTTTTATTAATATTATTTGCCAATCCGAAAGCACAGATGAAACTACATAATTTATATAACTGCAGATAATTAATAAAAGTACTTTTAGTGTACGGCTGGGGTAGTACAGTGAATGAGTACAAGCATTAGCCTCTAATAGCTACATTTCGAGCCCCGGTCACGGAAAATTCTGGCGAGTACATGATTCGTTTCAAATAAGTACAAAACTCGTCCACCTGATGAATTGCCTTTTCTATTTTATTCAATGACTAATTTATATTGGAGCACATATATTTAATCAAAATTCTACCATAAAACGTGAATTCTATATCACTTTCTTAGTTGGAATGTTGTCTGTTCTAAGTAGAGAGATCGTGGTGGCTATTTAGAACTTTTTATCGAGTGAAATGCCAAATAGTTTTCACAAAAATGAATGGCTAACCACAAGCATGAATAGATATGCAATTGTAAATGTACGTTAGGGATGGCGCAGTGGATGAGCGAAAGAATCTAAAATACATGTGCAGCAGTTCGCGCCCCGGCCGTGGCGAATTCAGAAAAGTACATGATTAGTTTCGAAATGTATCAGCACGGTTCACTTGATCAATTGGCTTTGTCTCCTTATGTGTAGTTTATTTTATACTGACAGTATATATATATATATATATATATATATATATATATATATATATATATATATATATATATATCATTTTAATAATAAATCTTTAATATGAAGAAGTGTTATTTTTAAGTAAAGTAGTTTGTACATAAGCATTAACGCTTAGGCACACCAGTTAGATTAATACAATTTTTGTACAGATAATTCACGCGAGTAAGTGTTCGGATTTCTATTAAGATATAATGTAAAAAAATAGGTGTACCAAATTTTTTCAATAATTAAAGTAGCTTTAGCAATTTTTATAAGTAATATGTTAGAAGTGGAGTGTTTAATATTTGCATGCGTTATATGGGTAAGATTTACACATATATATGTACATATAATACAGACGAGTATTTGAAAACTGTGGTACCAAAATTTAATTTCAAGTGTACTTATAAATGCACATTTAAAACTGGAATTTTGAAAGTTAATGACGACAGTAGCATTGAACAATTCTAGACAAGAAATGAAAACATATATTGGGCAAATTTTAAACAACTGTGAATTGAGCATCATCTAAATAGGGAGTGCATTTTTTCTAACGCTGAAAATTTATTTGTAGTTTTGCTGTCGAATAAAGAAGCATAACTTTTTTGTAACTGTTTGCATATCAAGTGTGTCTGCTTTAAGTTAATTCACAAAAACAAGTTTGTTCTTTAAGTCATTTCTTGATGGTCGACAATAGTATTAGGAAAAGCACAATTAATTTATTCTCTATATGCTTATTAAAGCATCGTAACTATTTCTCTTATATCACAGACTATGTATTTATTAGCGATATATTAAAAGGTGGAAAATATATTCTAGATTAACTAGCGATATGTAAAGAATAATGTTCTAAGGCAAACCTATTTTGCATTATTCAATTATTCTGACTTCGTAGTAGTGTAAGAGAATGGAATTCCGCTTTTACTTTGACAGAATGGGGTACAAATTACCGCAGCTCAATTTTCAACCATTCCACATCTCATCTGATGCTATTGGTAGTTAAATATCACAATCAAGATGTTCATGGTAGCCGGTTTGGATGCGGTTGTTATCCAAGTTAAAAGAAAACAAATGGAAGCCATCCTGAATTTATTTCGTGGACTTAAAGTATAATTAGCCAAATACAGTTACCAGATGGACTTACAAAATTCAAGTTTTTGTTGTGCTGTTATTTATAAAGTGAAATACTGTTAAGTGTAGTTATCACCAAATTTCGGTTGTAAAAACCCAACTTTTATGCGTTAAATATTGTGGCGCATAATTTAATTCAGTAATATATGATTTTAAGAATTTTTAAATGTTTCTATGAACTTTAAAAATCAATACTCAAGCACATGCTTAGCCTACAGTTTTGATAATTTTGTTGTGTTTGAACCATTGTGTACTATTTTCATTTCCATGACGTCAGTAATTACCTGGCGTCAATTAGAAGAAAATCTAATTCTTAGATTTTTATGTACAGTTTCATATTTAATTAAAATTTTGTTAAACAATTACCATAGTAACTATAATTTCTAACACACAATGGTGTTTTATAAGTAATAAATTTATTTTTTGAGTTTTAATCTATTTCATGCCAAAGGAAACCTGTCAAACATCCTTCCTCCTAATAAAATCAATAAATATCATTTACCTATCATCGGAACCATAAAACTCCGCTCATCAATCTGTCAACCTGTCAACCACTAAGATAGCCAATACAATCTTCGACAGGTTTCCTGTTTTTGGTTATACTTCTAGTTCTTACATCTTTGGAAAGTTCGCTAGGTGTTTTTTGGAGTTTACTTAGTCACTAGGTTTTGAACGTATCCAATTTAAAATCTTGTTTTGTGATTCTCCAAGTTTAAGTTGGAGTAACTTTTGTGAGTATCAGGCATGATACATTTGCCTGTCATTATGTTAGCTTTATGAGGACCTTCATGGAGTCCAGTTAATCTAGCAAATGAGCAGTTCCTACGGACATACAATAACGCTGACATTCATAAGTCCTTCAGTTTTTGAAGTTATATATAATGTGTCCGAGCCTTATTGGACATAGTCGGCTTATTTTATTTCTGAAAACATTTGTTGGTATTTAATATATAAAACCTTAAATTATTGCTGCTGTAGTGCAGCTATATAACAATGATTTCCTGGAGTACTCGTCATTAGACAAACTAACTACCTGGATGGTCATTATTCTATGTGTACATAAGTAAAGGTTAAAATGTGGAGCTAGAAGATCTGTCAAGTGGAGTTAAATGTGTATAGTTTGTGTGTTTTCTATGTGAATCACTGCATCAAAATGTATCTATTTTTTGTATACTTTAGCGTGGAACGTTTTACTATTTAACAAATTTACTTCATATGGCTAAACCACAAATATAGCTGTGATTAATGGTGTAGAGAGACACGTAATTTAGAAAAACTTTTTATTTGTGATTCTTCTGTTTAAACATTCTGAACTAGTAAGTGCATATGTGCTCTACTTTTAATTCAAGCATGAACCATATTTAACAAATTTAATTAACAAATAAAGCTCAAACACGTATGTAGCCGTACTAGCAAACTAGCACACTTTCTGTAAAAAACACAGATTATCAAGAAATATTGTTTACTAAAGTCATATGCTATAGCTATATAAAGAAACAATGTTTCACTTTTTTGTCGCTAAATATTTAATGAATGTACTCTTGCTTATCTTGACTTCTTCAAGAAAATATGATGCATTTATTCTTGCCAAATCGAACAAACCTTACTGGCGGTTGAAGGAGATTAGCCTACATAATACGAGTTATAATATAAACTCAAGTCATATATAGGGTTATAAAGCCATTTGTGTTTGTTCAACAGGTGTTGGTCACTACGGTGTCGATCACGACAATGAAACCCAGAGTGAAGATGCTCCGACATCGTACGATAATGTTTCAGCAGCTAATGTACTATAAAAGCACTCTGATCTTTGTCACAAACAAAATGGGTCTAGTCCTGTGTTCGTGAGACGTAAATGTGAATTTAATATGACTGTGTTGCCTGGAAACTTAAATATCTTATTCAAGTAGGAGAAGCTGATTAGCTGGTCTTTCTGGAGATTTGCATACTTTACGGTAAATCTCATTTCACCTTCTGCTTTATGTTGGTAAATGGATGAGAGAACGTGAAACCGTGAGGCAATGCATGAGTGTGCTCGACACCTGCGACCTCTGTCAGGAACAAGGTTAACTCTATCATCGTTTCGTGCTATTTAAACGTGAATTACAGGAGGCTATGGTTTCTAGATATGTATTTAACAATTTAAATGGGAGAGAAGTTGGCTTTTTGGCCTTCCATGAAATTTTATTTTGTACAAGAAAGAAAATAATGTATTGTGATTTACGTTAGAAAGCGCATATTATGCATTAAACAAGCTATCAGCGCCACCTTAATTGTTGATACAAATGTGCATGGTGGAGACAGATAAAGTGTTTGACCACACGTTTTTCCTCATAAACAGACAGACCTTCTGCGAACTGTTGCTTGCAAGAATAATGTATTTAAGGTGTATATGCAAAAAATGTATCGTATTTATTGTCGCCAACTACAATCTTGTTTGCCTTAATTTCTTCGCGAAAACTGAAAGGCCATAATTATAAATTATAATTCCGATTATAAAGACCAGTTGTCAAAATGATAATGCCGTATTTTGTGAAGTATCAGTACACATTTATCGCTACAACTGTCATGTTACGCTAAAAGAAACCCTCAAAAGGACACATAAATTGAACACTGGTTCCGCGTTTATTTTCTAGATTTATTAAAATTATGCGATTCATTAGCAATAGTTCTAACGCTAAGTTCTTTGTAAAACATATTCATGAGCTGCACGTAGTGTTGCATTACGTTTCTGGCATTATGCTTCACCTTATTCGTTTTTACGCCTATGACCAATATTCTTACAGCACCAAATGTAGAGTCAATCATTTCGACACTGTATCATGGAGCACTAATTAAGATTATTAATAAATTTGCACATTATACGAGCTATTACCTACAAATTTAACTTGGAATTTAGCCAGGCCAATAAAGCCTGTCATTAACTAGATTAATCGTGATAATTTGAATGGATTTTATCGTTCACGCTGATACTGTATGGCTCTTTCATCAGCTTCGTGGTCAAAACGTTTTTTGGTTCAGATTAAATTGTAATGACACAGGGTATCACCCATATCTAAAATGTCTCTTGAGTTAATCTCGCTCCTTCTGTCAATTTTCAAAAACGTTTATAGAGTTTAAATTCCATTCGATTTGAGGACTGAAGATTTGCAAAATTTGGTAACGATGAGAACACGTTCAAAACATATGGTGGTCAGACTAAAGCCATTAGCACAACAGTAGAGTGTATCTGTACTATGATTATCAGTTTACATTTTGTTTCGGTCAAAATACTTGATTGAAATTTTGGAAAAGTCTAAGTAGAATGAACTTCTGTTGGCTCAAAGGGAAATCTCACTCAAATAATGTATTTATGCATAATTCAGTTTAATTTAGAAAAGCACAAAACTTCAGCAGATTAATTTCAAACTTGTCGGGTCAGTACATATTCACCTTTTCCTCCTGCTTCCGGAAATACTTATTGTGTAAGCTTCTTGGAACATATACCATTTTAAACCCACCATATTGCAAAATAATTCTTTTGTAACCAACTGCTCGCAATTGTTTACTTGTTTAGATACACGCCATTAATCTCTTTTCATTATTTTTAATAGAAGATGTTAATGAAAAGTTTATTAATAAATATTTTTTTATAATCAATATATATTGTTACTCCTAATTTTATGTTCAATTCTAGTTTTGTGTACACTACAAAATTCTTGAAATTTAATCCTTCTAGCCTAGAAGAAAATCTTAATAATAGGCGTAACTACATTTTTATGCGTGTCTTATTGGAATATTTATTTATTTTATTTTAATTAAAAAGATAAACTTGGCATATATGAGATTTACTACGTTTTTTTATTTTAAAATACATTTTACCGTTAATAAATGACTAAATTAAAGTCATAGAAATTCTGGATTGCCTTCATAGCGAAAATTCAGCATAGTTAAAAAGAAACTACATTTTTATGCATTTATAATATAGCAAAAATATTAATAATCTTGTTAATCAAAAAAATATGCAATAAAACTTCTAAGCTATCGAAGTATGTAGAATATTTTTAGCGACCCGACATAATCTGTTCAATGTAAAACTCTAACATTTTTAATTTATAAAGTATTATTTTTTATTATGTCCATTACTTTCAAATATTACACAGTGTATTTAGTATTAGAAACAGAAAAACATTAAGAATAAAGGGGATAATAGAGACTACTAAACACCACTTAACAATCATTCATTCATATACATCCTGCCTTTTCATTTGTTAATGCAGGTGGCAACTAGGCTGACTTTATTTGACCTACTTTTCTTGTTTGGGCTGATTAGTATTTGTACACGCGTATTTGTTTGATTGCGTGTAGGGATGTTTCTCTTTGTATTGCAAAATGTTGTCTGAGATCTGATCAGTGTTATTTTTAGATTATTATAATCAAGGTTGCGGTCTTGATATAAACACCTGACCCATTAATTACTTACATATGTCAGTATAAACTAAGAATTGTATAGTGTAGAAAAGGCAATTCATCCAGTAGACCGGTTTCGTCCTTAATGGGAACTCATCAAGTACTGGCCAGAATTTGCCGCGGACAGGATACGAACCTGGGCACGTCTGCTTCGGAATCTGGTGCTCTAACCACTAAGCTATCCTGCCGCACACTACACTACACACAATTGTCAGTTATATACTAACAAATGTAACTTGGTTAGTCAATTTTTCCTTTAGGTGGAGCTCATATGGCATCCATTTAGACCCAAAGTTACAACTAACCATCCCAATCTGTCATTACTGACCAGACACCACATTACATGGGGAAGTGGTATTGAAATGAACATTTATATAATTAAACGAACATTGGTTGCGCGGGTGGTGATAACAATTATTATAATCAGGGTTGCGGTCTTGATATAAACACCTGACCCATTAATTACTTACATATGTCAGTATAAACCAAGAATTGTATAGTGTAGAAAGGCAATTCATCCAGTAGACCGGTTTCGTCCTTATTGGGAACTCATCAAGTACTGGCCAGAATTTGCCGCGGACAGGATACGAACCTGGCTTCGGAATCTGGTGCTCTAACCACTGAGCTATCCTGCCGCACACTACACCACACACAATTGTCAGTTATATACTAACTAATGTAACTTGGTTAGTCAATTTTTCCTTTAGGTGGAGCTCATATGGCATCCATTTAGACCCAAAGTTCCAACTAACCATCCCCAATCTGTCATTACTGAACAGACACCACACTACATGGGGAAGTGGTATTGAAAATGAACATTTATATAATTAAACGAACATTGGTTGCGCGGGTGGTGATAACAATTATTATAATCAAGGTTGCAATCTTGATATAAGATCTTGGCTCATTACTTAATTACTTATGTCAGTATTAACTAAGAATTGTATAGCGTAGAAAAGGCAATTCATCAGTAGACCGGTTTCGTCCTTATTGGGAACTCATCAAGTACTGGCCAGAATTTGCCGCGGACAGGATACGAACCTGGGCACGTCTGCTTCGGAATGTGGTGCTCTAACCACTGAGCTATCCTGCCGCACACTACACTACACACAATTTTCAGTTATATACTAACTAATGTAACTTGGTTTAATCAATTTTTCCTTTAGGTGGAGCTCATATGGCATCCATTTAGACCCAAAGTTACAACTAACCATGCCCAATATGTCATTACTGAACAGACACCACATTACATGGGGAAATGGTATTGAAATGAACATTTAGATAATTAAACGAACATTGGTTGCGCGGGTGGTGATAACAATTATTATAATCAAGGTTACGGTCTTGATATAAACACCTGACCCATTAATTACTTACATATGTCGGTACAAACTAAGAATTGTATAGTGTAGAAAAGGCAATTCATCCAGTAGACCGGTTTCGTCTTTATTGGGAACTCATCAAGTAATGGCCAGAATTTGCCGCGGACATGATACGAAACTGGGCACGTCTGCTTCGGAATCTGGTGCTCTAACCACTGAGCTATCCTGCCGCACACTACACCACACAATTTTCAGTTATATACTAACTAATGTAACTTGGTTAGTCAATTTTTCCTTTAGGTGGAGCTCATATGGCATCCATTTAGACCCAAAGTTCCAACTAACCATGCCCAATCTGTCATTACTGAACAGGCACCACATTACATGGGGAAGTGGTATTGAAATGAACATTTATATAATTAAACGAACATTGGTTGCGCGGGTGGTGATAACAGTTATTATAATCAAGGTTTCGGTCTTGATATAAACACCTGACCCATTAAATACTTACATATGTCAGTATGAACTAAGAATTGTATAGTGTAGAAAAGGCAATTCATCCAGTAGACCGGTTTCGTCCTTATTGGGAACTCATCAAGTACTGGCCAGAATTTGCCGCGGACAGGATACAAACCTGGGCACGTCTGCTTCGGAATCTGGTGCTCTAACCACTGAGCTATCCTGCCGCACACTACACCACACACAATTGTCAGTTATATACTAACTAATGTAACTTGGTTAGTCAATTTTTCCTTTAGGTGGAGCTCATATGGCATCCATTTAGACCCAAAGTTACAACTAACCATCCCAATCTGTCATTACTGAACAGACACCACATTACATGGGGAAGTGGTATTGAAATGAACATTTATATAATTAAACGAACATTGGTTGCGCGGGTGGTATTAACAATTATTATAATCAAGGTTGCGGTCTTGATATAAACACCTGACCCATTAATTACTTACATATGTCAATATAAACTAAGAATTGTATAGTGTAGAAAAGGCAATTCATCCAGTAGACCGGTTTCGTCCTTATTGGGAACTCATCAAGTACTGGCCAGAATTTGCCGCGGCCAGGATACGAACCTGGGCACGTCTGCTTCGGAATCTGGTGCTCTAACCACTGAGCTATCCTGCCGCACACTACACTACACACAATTTTCAGTTATATACTAACTAATGTAACGGTTAGTCAATTTTTCCTTTAGGTGGAGCTCATATGGCATCCATTTAGACCCAAAGTTCCAACTAACCATGCCCAATCTGTCATTACTGAACAGACACCACATTACATTGGGAAGTGGTATTGAAATGAACATTTATATAATTAAACGAACATTGGTTGCGCGGGTGGTGATAACAATTATTATAATCAAGGTTGCGGTCTTGATAAACACCTGACCCATTAATTACTTACATATGTCAGTATAAACTAAGAATTGTATAGTGTAGAAAAGGCAATTCATCCAGTAGACCGGTTTCGTCCTTATTGGGAACTCATCAAGTACTGGCCAAAATTTGCCGCGGACAGGATACGAACCTGGGCACGTCTGCTTCGGAATCTGGTGCTCTAACTACTGGGATACCCTGCCACACACTACACCACACACAATTTTCAGTTATATACTAACTAATGTAACTTGGTTAGTCAATTTTTCCTTTGGGTGGAGCTCATATGGCATCCATTTAGACCCAAAGTTCCAACTAACCATGCCCAATCTGTCATTACTGAACAGACACCACATTACATGGGTTCGTATCCTGTCCGCGGCAAATTCTGGCCAGTACTTGATGAGTTCCCAATAAGGACGAAACCGGTCTACTGGATGAATTGCCTTTTCTACACTATACAATTCTTAGTTTATACTGACATATGTAGGTAATTAATGGGTCAGGTGTTTATATCAAGACCGCAACCTTGATTATAATAATTGTTATCACCACCCGCGCAACCAATGTTCGTTTAATTATATAAATATTCATTTCAATACCATTTCCCCATGTAATGTGGTGTCTGTTCAGTAATGACAGATTGGGCATGGTTAGTTGGAACTTTGGGTCTAAATGGATGCCACATGAGCTCCACCTAAAGGAAAAATTGACTAACCAAGTTACATTAGTTAGTATATAACTGAAAATTGTGTGTAGTGTAGTGTGCAGCAGGATAGCTCAGTGGTTAGAGCACCAGATTCCGAAGCAGACGTGCCCAGGTTCGTATCCTGTCCGCGGCAAATTCTGGCCAGTACTTGATGAGTTCCCAATCAGGACGAAACCGGTCTACTGGATGAATTGCCTTTTCTACACTATACAATTCTTAGTTTATACTGACATATGTAAGTAATTAATGGGTCAGGTGTTTATATCAAGACCGCAACCTTGATTATAATAATTGTTATCACCACCCGCGCAACCAATGTTCGTTTAATTATATAAATGTTCATTTCAATACCACTTCCCCATGTAATGTGGTGTCTGTTCAGTAATGACAGATTGGGATGGTTAGTTGTAACTTTGGGTCTAAATGGATGCCATATGAGCTCCACCTAAAGGAAAAATTGACTAACCAAGTTACATTAGTTAGTATATAACTGACAATTTTGTGTAGTGTAGTGTGCGGCAGGATAGCTCAGTGGTTAGAGCACCAGATTCCGAAGCAGACATGCCCAGGTTCGTATCCTGTCCGCGGCAAATTCTGGCCAGTACTTGATGAGTTCCCAATAAGGACGAAACCGGTCTACTGGATGAATTGCCTTTTCTACACTATACAATTCTTAGTTTATACTGACATATATAAATAATTAATTGGTCAGGTGTTTATATCAAGACCGCAACCTTGATTATAATAATTGTTATCACCACCCGCGCAACCAATGTCAGTTTAATTATATAAATGTTCATTTCAATACCACTTCCCCATGTAATGTGGTGTCTGTTAAGTAATGACAGATTGGGCATGGTTAGTTGGAACTTTGGGTCTAAATGGATGCCATATGAGCTCCACCTAAAGGAAAAATTGACTAACCAAGTTACATTGGTTAGTATATAACTGAAAATTGTGTGTAGTGTAGTGTGCGGCAGGATAGCTCAGTGGTTAGAGCACCAGATTCCAAGCAGACGTGCCCAGGTTCGTATCCTGTCCGCGGCAAATTCTGGCCAGTACTTGATGAGTTCCCAATAAGGACGAAACCGGTCTACCTGAGGAATTGCCTTTTCTACACTATACAATTCTTAGTTTATACTGACATATGCAAGTAATTAATGGGTCAGGTATTTATATCAAGACCGCAAACTTGATTATAATAATTGTTATCACCACCCGCGCAACCAATGTTCGTTTAATTATTTTTAGATTGTTACTTTTGTTTCGCCTTGTTCCTTAATTTTTTTCTGCCTACTTGGTAACAACACAGGGTGTGCGGATTTCAGCGTTGCATGCTCACATTAAAAAAAATTTCCTTCGCTGTTAACAATAGTTGTGATACCGGATGTGCAACTGTTTTTTCTTCTTCATTTTGTTGCCAAGTCGATTGAATGTTTGTTGAATCTGGTCGAGTGGGTGTTAGTCTTTGCCTGGATGCTAGTATGTTATTGTTGGAGTCCAGTAGATTAGAACTTACATATATATGTAGGGTTCATGAGCGAGATAATAAATAATCAATCGAAATTCAAGCCAGACAGCAAAATGAAAGATGATTCAAAATTATCGGATAAAAAATATATTCAATCCTGGAAAGGATGGAAAAACACGTCTTATCTTCGATGTGTAATTCCAAAATTAGATCAAAAATGATAGAAGAAATCCCGAAAGGCAAAACTCGTCTGGACAAACATCGCGAGCTTGTACGTAAAACTAAAAGGCACAAACATCATCAAGGACTCTCTCGAGCTAGCAGGTGAACTGAAGGGGGAAAACATCTTACAGAATAAAATGGTTTCGCATGGTGTCTCATCCTTATTTACGAACATTGCACTGTATAAGGCAAAGGCGATCTTGTGTAACCTGATTAAAAATGAGTTTAAAGGTTTTCCTTTAGACACCAATGATATAAGAGACCACATACTAGCATGTAACAAACGTGCAATATACATTTAAACGAAAATACTATCGTCAGACCAATGGCGTAGATATGGGAAGCTGCATTTCTTATCACATGACTGATGTATAGATGCACCATCTTGAACAAATTTACCTAAAAATTATATTTGATCAGAGCGCAATCTAAAAAATTTATGTAAATGTTACCTTATTGTTCATCTCAGACGTAGCAGACACATCCGAAATCCTCAAGCAAGCCAATGGATTCGATTCAGAAATCATGCTCGCTCTCGAGGTAGAGAAAGACAATAGATTTCACTTCCTTGACATCGAACTCACTAAAGAATAAATTGGTGATTTGACAATGATCATACATTGAAAATCCGGTTTCACCAGGAAATACATTCATTAAAGCAGCAGTTTGCCAAAATCCCACAAAAGAAACTTAGTTAATAACCTAGCAAACAGAATCAGGAAGATATACTTTGAACTGAAGATTAAACAATAACTAGGCTACCTAAGGAAAATTTTGCGAATGAACTACTAACTAGAGCAGTTCATTCATGTCAACATCACAACACGCCTGATTCGTACTAGAGAGGATACCGTTAAGCATGGTTTCCTAAACTTACCATTTAGAGGTGACGTACAGGCCTAAATAAATGCGCGGCGAATAAATAGGCTCGCTAAAGATAATTTTCCCAGTACAAAAACTAATATCAAATTTAGTGTACACAGAATCATAAGGTTGGATGCCAAAGATCAATTGCCGATTCCCTCTAAATTATTCATAGTCTACAAATTCTCCTGTATGTGTGGTAGCATATATATTGGGCGTACGACGGAGCAATTGCTTAACAGAATGCGGAAGCATTTACCGCAGAAATAGATTAAAAAGTATTGGCAACGTCAGGAAAATCAGTTATTTCCGATTATATTTTGGAAGCGGAACACCCCAATAATTTGGCTAATTTACCAATTATATACAATGCAAATTCAGATATATTATGTATATATATATATATATATATATATATATTAAGTTCTTTATATAAAACAGCAAGCGTCTGGCATTCAAGTTCCATCAAAATGATATTGTAATCAACTGACCTCGAATCACAAAACCCATCAACAATTTTATAACGCTACTGACAGATCCAGAACAACTACCTCTTCAGGTCGCATTAGTTGGCAAAAAACTGAAGATGAAAAATCAGTTACACAAATGGTATCACAACCATTATTAACAGCGACAAAAATTTAAAAATACTACGCTTTCATAACTGCAATCCGCACAATCTGCGCTGTTACGTAGTGGACAGAACGAAATTGAGGAAGAAGGCAAAACAAAAGACATCACTCGGGGAAAAATCTTACAGGTGAAAGCCAACTATGCGAAAATTTGGTAAACTCTCAATCCATCAATACAGGAATGACAAGATCTCAGACATAAGTTGAAAATCTGTAATATTAAACTTCAATAAGAGCAGATTTTGCGCCACCGAGTGTATCTCGTTTAATGAAAGGAAATATATTAAATTTGATTAATGCAGCTAATTTTGTTTCCTTTAACTAGAAATAACACGCACCGAAGTCGGTAAAAAATTAATAAGTAACGTTACGGTTCAGGTGTGTAAAAATTCTTTATTCGAAATATTTCCATAGCCTGCGAAATATTTGTTTTTGGAAGTACGAGTAAAGGTATCCGCTTAATAAAAACAAATTTTATCAATCAATTCAGTCACGCTATAGTACCAAAAATATGCCGATTTTATAAGTAAAATGAAATGATATTTCAAATAAATCAATATTAATTTTCCGGAAAATAGTTGTAAACACGTAAAGATTGCAAGTGAAGTGGCATACTTTACTTACATCAAATGCACTTCCTCTTTGTTCACGTAGAACATTGACTTAAAATGTTCAAAATTCATCTGCTAAAGACTAGTCTCTCCATGGGAAAGAAAAAATTCTTACATTTTTGCAAGGCTTAATTTTTGTTTACAAATCTGAAATATATTTGAATACTCATAAGATTTTGAAGACTCGTATTTTCTAACAAGGCAAATGATCATCATTAATTTCCAAGATTAATTTTACAAATAGGAATAGAAAACTAAGGTTCTTTAAATATTTGGGGTTTAAGCAATCATGATTTGGCAATTTTCTGACAAAAGAAGCACGAATTTACATTTAATTTAATATTTTTGTAGCATTATTGAGAAATTGAATTTTTTCAATTTTATTTTCGATTGTTAGGGAGACAGAAATTACATTGAAATTTATCAATGCATATATGCGCATAACACTTTCTTTACCTTTACAAAATAAAAATTTACTTTATTACTCATTTATTTTGATGCAAATTGAAAAGAAGCAAAATTTGGTTTTGTATTGCAATGGTAGTAAAAATACTTTGATGTAGGTAATTTGCTGGCTGAGCCAAATAATCCAAATTCTAATGATTTAATTTTATAGGATATGATTTCTTACTCTTTTAAAAAGGTTTGTCATAAGTAATGCAGAATGAATCTGTGGTAATCCTAGACTCTGATTTATCTTATAATAAATATTAAAAATGGCCTGGAGGACATTATATTTTTGACTTAGTATAGGTGCACCCGTTTAGCGAGTCTCGAAGTATTCAAATAAATCAAAAGGCTTATTTCCCAATCCAGGTTTACTGCAGCTTCGCATTGAAGTCGCAAAATCAGAAGGAAACCATGGTTTTTAAAGTAAATATCTTTCATTGCCATGTTCATTATTTATTCTCTGTTTAAAATTATTATTTATTTTAATCCTGTCGCGATTTTGCAACACTAAAGCAACTCTGCACTGCAAAAATCTCTTAATATCTGCAGATCCTTCGTGCATATTACATTACGTGCTACCAAATTTTTAGTGATTTGTGGTAGTAGACAGGGGCAAAATATTTGTTTTCAGTTTGTTAAATATTGAATATATTCATTTTATCAGATATTTATTGTTTCTAATGTGTGGAAGCCAAACATATGTCGATAGTTCTTGCAATAAAATGCACTAGATGCTGACTTTAACGGGATTCAATAAAAAGTGCACCTACAACTAAATTTGATTCGGATCAAACCGGTGAACATTTAGTCGCTACCTGATATAATGTTATTATTGCCGATTGAAAGGAAGGTGAAAATAATAGATGCTCTTGTGATTTTATTGGTAATTCAACAACTCGGATACTCGGAATGGTATCTTTCAAGGTCACAGAGCATTTAGCTAAGACAAGCACATTAGGTGAAGTGAACTGTTTGTTGTTTGATTTTGTGCCATTTAAAAAGCTGATTATAGCTAAATATTAATATATTTTATAAAGCTTAGCTAAGTGTATGAATGTATGAGTTAGCAGGCCTAGGAATTATGATGAAGTATGATAAAAGATATATATTTAAATAAACTGCACGATAATCAATTGATAAATCAAATATGGCGGGATTGGCAAAAAATAAGACTTAAATCAACTTTGTGTTCATAAAACGCATTTATTTCATTTGATTCATTCATTCGAACAAAATAGAAAAAACACTACCAGTCGCATGTGCCGATGCGTGGATATATATTAAACTGCTCAGATGCGGAGACTGAGCCCAGATACTCTGCTGTATCCTTAATTTACAAAAGTAAACAACCTATACGTGCTATATATACTTTACTGCATATTTTGCAGTACATTATTTCATCTAAGACCAGGAAGACACTAAAAAAGAGAATATTACAATGTAAACATTAGTTTTGTGCATAATGTACCCATTTGTAGTAGCCAGCTCTATGCCTTATACTCATTATATTTTTGGTTAAATAATGTGGGGCATTTGGAAGATAATATGTCCTATACAAATGCGAATTCAAGCAATAATGGAGTCATTTTAATATAGTGCTTTCAGCTATGCAATTTCAATGCCAAATTACTATATTCTATATATACCGAGCCTGTACAAAGTACTATCACAATGAACCACAACATACTGAGAATTTAGAGGAAATCAACAATATGGTTATCAAAATACTGAGTAGATACAGGGTATTGACAGCATGTATGTCATAAACCTAAACCTGTACGGACTACTATTACAATGACTTTCAAGACAAATGGATCATTTACAAAATTAAGAATTAAATTATTAACACATGCTACTCCAGAAGATCCAAAATCTCTAACATCGATCGACATCAGTAATTAAATTTATAGGTTATCATGGCATAATTCAATTAAATAAATCAATATTATATTTTAGTCTTTACGAAAACTGATAATTATTCAATTGTGTAATAATTGTTGAGTACCTTGGAAATAATTTATTCAAGCATAAAAAGAAGGATATACCAAAGGTTAACATGATCTAAAGGTATGTAGATTTGCCGGAGTGTTAGGTGTTCAGAAATAGTTCTGATTCTCAATTATGTTAACGTTTAGCAAATCACAAAATTCACTGTCGTAAAAATAGCGGAAATAATTATTTTAATACATGGTCACGGCTCGTTATTTTGAAATTCATTGTGTGATTCTTTGGTCAAGATTGATATATATATATATATATATATATATATATATATATATATATATATATATATATATATATATATATATATATATATATACGTCGCATTGTCGAAGAGTTTATATCAATTTACTTCATTACGCTTCAATACATGTTCGTGTAAGATATTGTGGTAACCATTTTTCTCACATGATTCGCTAGTTAGCGCTAAACGCATGTGCACGTGAGATTATGTCTTTCTTTCAAGCAGACTGGTTTATCCTAATGATTTTACTTTAACTGATTTTTTACTAGGTGCACAATACATAATACACAATTTCATATATGTTAGTACTCTGCAAAAAACGGTAAATAACTATTATATAGTTAATTGGATGATGTTATGATTTAAATGAAATGGGACAACTAATATTTATCTAGGTCGGAGTGTACGAATGTGCTGGAGCAAATAGTGTGCAGAAGTAGTTTAATTATCAATTTTTGTGAAATATGGAATATGCCGAAATCTATTGTGCTAATACTGTGTACCTACTTGGCAGAAATAGCTTTTTGTACCATGTTCCGACAGGGAAACCAGTGTTGGTAACCTGTACAGGCTTGGTATATATCATATTTACCCATTTTCCTTTGAAATCGCGTTGCTGAAGAATTTATTTGAAATTAAATCCGATACTGTTTTTTCCACAGTTTTATATGAGACTGTACCGTGGAAATGAGATTAAATCATTTGCTCATGCTGAATTTTATACCATTTTGATCAAATTTTAAGTTCATTGTTACTAGGTACGCAGAAATGTATATTTCATCCTTAGTTGTTTGCTTTTACTTCTTTTTCTCACACGTAAATGTCGCACAAATCAAGCAGATATACAAGGATCACCATATTTTTAAAAAAATAGTCAAAATTCAGATGAATCTAAATGCAGTTTTAATTACATGGTATACAACAAATTATTGCAGTCAGAGTCTGCTAACCCTAAAGTAACACTTGATTCTCAGGGCAATAAAGCACTTATTGGCCTTATAGTCAGATAGCTAAGAGTTTTGTACGGTATGCATATAAGTAAGTAGTTAATAAAATTGCTAAACTATTGATTTCTATTTGGGTTCATATATTTATTAAGGCGATAAATAAATAAATCGAAACTGAACAGAACGCATGCATAAATAAAAATGAATAAATAATCCTATTATAGAGGAAGGAAAAGTAAAACAAAATTGAGTTCAAATAAATTTATAAATGTAAAAAGATACATTTTGACGAATACATAATTTATTTAGAATAATAATACGATACCAGAAGTTTAAATACTGCAAGAATAAATGTAGAAGTTGTATGTAGTCTTCTTCACAGGTGGCGTATTGAATAGAGCTACGGACTACAGAGCAAAAGAACCCAGGTTCGTATAGCGACCGTGGCAAAGTGTCAGATTAGGACATCGTTTGTCGTAAATTTATTTATTTCAATTAGTTAACCAATTTCGAATAATTATGTTTGAATTAAATATTTTGAGCGGGAACCGTTTGAGATGCTGTCTAATTAATTTATTATTTTAAATTTTACTTATTTTTCCCATCAATTTCAGAGCTTTCTACTCATTGTGAAATAGATTGGCATATATTTTTTAAACATAAGCTTTTCTTTAGCCTATAAATAGCCTTATGTTTGTTTCAGATTCAACTTTTTACAGGTATCAAAATCATATAAAGTTCTTATTTAAAGAAATTACTTTTAAATAGAATTGCTTAATGTGCATGTAATCATTGACGTGCTTCCTATTTATAGTATGGCAAGATGTATTGATAACTATCTCAAATTATTTGACAGACAGTTTTCAGCCTTTTTTGGCTAGTATTTGATAGACATCAGGCAAATACAAGCTTAAAAGAGTTATCAAACTAGTTTCTACATAAATGTCCAGATTGCATATCAGAAGACTGGAGATGACACGTAGCATTCCTTGTAAAATTTTCCATATCACATAGTTATGTATGAAGTTTAGATATCCTGGTCTGCTATGAGGGTCTCAACATTTAAGATGAGAATAGTTAAAACTGAATAATTGTACCTAACATCGAATGAAACATCTATCGTTCATCCACAGTTCAAAAATACCTTTAAATGTCGGGCAGTGAAGCAGCAGTTCCCCGATTATAAGGCTTTAGGTAAGTAGTGACGAAATTGAATTCAGTAAATTAAACATCTCGTTAAACATTTCCCTTTACATTCTGCCCTCCGACTTCACGTTATTTACATTTGTCTGCTTAGTTTCACTGGTACGTTGACTGAGTTTAGTACACTTTTTTGTATAAATCAAATTATAGGAATCAAAAGTTGGTCAGTTTTTCTAATAAGAATATGATTTATATTGATGACAGTGTAAAGCAAAATTGATTTAATTAGCATCGATAACGTAGAGTTATGCGATTCTTGACATTTTACCGTGCAAATATTTATTATAATTTTGCCAATAAATATTTCTTCTGCGTCAGTATAGATACAAAAACATATAAAATCAATTAAATGACCGATTGCATTCATTAATTTTGTCAGAAAATCAATTTTTGAAATTGTATAAAACAAAATTGTGGAGCACAATAAACTCAGCAGCATACTGGTACATCTAAACAAAAAGAACAGCGCTGTTGTAAAACGGAGAACAAACGAGGCGGAATTAATTTGTATAAAATTTAAATCCAAAATTTTGTTCATATTTTTGGTCGACAAACCATTTCAGAATTATATAACCAGAAAAATTATACAGTATTCTTGTTTTGCCTAACATTTAAATCTCAGCGCAATAATTGGCTTTTTTAAAAATGAAGTAGTCTTTCTACAAAATACCGATAAAAAAGAGAATGCACGACAAAAATACATTCGAATAGCCAAAAATAGTTTTTGTGCAAAATGTTGACAAAATATCGTCGGCTTTTTATTGCCTTGTCAGTCAAAATGATAAGCTAGTTTTGCATTTTAATATTTTTACTGTTTCAATTTGCCTCGTTGTTATTTTTTGGGGATGCATCGATTTTTAAAAATTTTTTGATTTCACTCTTCTACTTCTCTTTTTATCTAACACATTCTGCTGTTGTTATAGTATCTATATTGATTGATATTCACTGCATTTGTAGACAGAAAATCCTTCCAAAAGCCAAATGCTCCTTCCAATAATATTTCATTTGATTTTTCAAAATATATATATACAAAATTGTTGACCTTTAACTACAATCACAGAATTACAGACATATTCGCTCTACTGGGAATCTCTTTCAAAAATGAAGAGGAATTAGGTCTATTTTAATTAAAAATATTATTTTTAAGATTTGCCTCGACGACAGACAGTAATCTAACTCTTAACAAATCTACAAGTAAGTATTAATGCACAGTTTAAATTATATTTGCTACATTAATTAATATTTGTCCAATTCTTAATGAATTGAGCTTGCCGTTGAAAAGTGATTCCAAAACCATAAGCAGAAATATCCAAAGTAAAAATAAAGAAAGTTGATGGAACCATCTTGTTTCGCACAAAAATAACAAGTTTATATTACGAATCAATTATAATTATTAACATTTTAGATTTATTCCTATGTAAATAATAATTTTAAAAAGATTTTGTTGTATTAAATAGTTTACTAATCATGAACAGTATAATATTTATTAACATTTAATTAAAAGAAAAAATCGTACTTAACATTTTTGTTTACAATAATAAGACTAGATGAAAGTGGTTAGCAATGCCTTTAATTTAACTCTAAAAATTTCGAAATTAAATAGTTAATACAATTATTGAATCAATGATTGCGCGGGTGGTGGTTACAATTCTTTAAATCTAGTTTGCGAGCTTGAAGTTAACACCAATCCAATTGTATTTAACTAGTCGTCTAAAAACATTAAAAAAAACT